>PVIA01006222.1:0-100947 GCA_004024845.1 Tonatia bakeri
AGCCATGAAAATTCCATTTGGTGTAAGGTTCTTGTCTGTCAAGTCGGCCATCACGTTCTATGAAACCGCACATGGGAACGTGTAACATCCTCACCCCCAAACAGTAAGCACACACACCTGCTTGCTTGTTTGTTTCAAAAAATCCACTGGAAAAAGAAAATCTCTCCAAAGGCAAACAGTGGAGAGTTTCAAAAGAAGCAAGAAAGCAAAAAGTCACTGATGGAATTCAAACCTCCTCCCTTCACTTCACTCTTCTCAAGCTTTCTGCATCAACAGTCCAGCTACCGGCTCTGGCGCATCTCTGTGAGAATTAAGGTGAGGAGGAAATGACCACTTTCTGCACAATTCTCAATATTCTTCCTTCGAATGTAGATTTTAGACTGCTCCCTCTGGAGCCTGGGGCACGAACAGGTGCCCTGAGGCCTGTTGCCAGGCTTCTGCAGGTTCTGCCAGGTGAAGAAAGGCCTTGGCAGCTAACATATTCACAGACTCTTAACACTGCTCCCAAGGAAAGCATTTAAGAAAAATTCCTCCCAGATATGTTCCATGTCAACCATTTATTTCAAGCAGGTTATGTTTTTAAGTCAATCTGATAGGGACTTCTTCCATGCCAAGTGACACATCCATCCCTGAAGGGATGGTCCACGGGAAGGCAGTTCTAATTAAGATTCCTGTCACTCTGCTTGATGTTCAGGTCTCCAGAGAAAAGCATCCTGCTCTGGAGAATGCAGTTTCAACGATCATCAAAATGTAATGTTACAGTCTGTGCCTTATCAGTGAGAGATAAAAAATACCATGTGAATATATCAGGGCATCAAATAAGAATCAGGAAGACAAACTTACTATGAAAGACCATGAAAATTTAGGACGGTTTCCTTTAGTTTTGGATTTCATATTTTTACATGACCACAATATAGCTGGGAAACAAAAGTTGTTTTCACTTAGTAGAGTGTCATACTTGTTTAGATTTCCAAAGGCTTCAAGACAGCTATAGTAATGGTTACACACAGTGGCCCTGGGAAGGTGGCCCCACAGTGTTCTCTGGATCAGGGAAAGATCATTAGGATGGGGGTCCCCACAGAGTTGGTTCTGCCATGACACGGAGATGCCAGGGGCTGGAGTACTCGGATAATGAAAAGAGAAGCAGTTGAACAGAGATACCAAACAATCATTTTTCTTCAGATGCCATAGAGGACACAGTTGGCCATGGCTGACAAAGGCATCAGCCCCTGAATGTGGGAAATTTTTAAGAGGACTACAAATGCCATTACCATTTGGCACGTAGTTTCTCTCTTGACTGGGTTTTGGGAATCTCTCCACAGGCTATAAGGGACAGAAATGGAGGACACTTCTCCGAAAAGCAAGAGGAAGCTAACTAGGTTTCATATGGAAAGTATTTAGCACAGTGCTTGGCATATAGTTTATCCTTCTTGCCACCAGCATAGCCAGAGTGCAAAACAGTGAACTTCATGGTGGTTCTCAGTCCTGCGGGCTTCCAAGTTTCTTAGCAACACCTGCTTGTTCCTGGGTGGCTGACCGCTCGTCTGGTTTGGACTAGGATTTCTCCTCCCAGGCAACACCTCCATCAGAATCCCTTCTGCCCCTCCTTCCTCACGTCTCTCCTACTCAGGACTGGTCTCAAACACGAATTAATTCTTGACCACAGTTGGAAAGTGAGGAGATTGACAGGGACAGGGTAACAGGGTCCTATTGCCCATCAGAGTGAGAGCTTGTGGGTGGTTTCAAGTTCACCTTTCTCCTTCAGGCAGATCTCCCAGTGACAGTTTACATCATACCATTCGCTTTCGACCCGACTCCCAGGGACAGCCTAGAACAGGGCCCATGCTGCAGCTTGGCTCCTCCCCCCTCCATGGCTGGTGCTGCTCTGTTTGTCCGTGCAAGGACACCATCGGGCTGCAGCACATCCTGAGCTCCACTCAAGCTGTGTCCCCAGCAGGGTGTACCCACAGCAAGGGCACGTCTCTAATCAGTGTGAAGGATTAGAGCATGTGCTTGCTCAGTCCTGTGTAAGCTCCTTGGTTTAAAAAAAGTGCATGCATTTTTAGAGCATGTATTAGCATTAGAGGAAGTCTGCTTTTTCTTTAAAACTTCCTGGATGAAATCTGTGATCAATTTTATGTATAGGAGGAACACGCACACATCTTGTTACACTCAACAACATTCACTCATCACACCCACTCTATGCTTCCAATTTTTCTCCCAAGACAGCAATAATTTCCAGGCTTAAAATACTTACATCTGATACTGTGCTTACTATAACTGACTAAAGGTATAATCAGCTGAAAGCAGAAATAGCTACAGGTAGGTAAATTCAATGTTATCCCAGGTTTTTAAGTCTAATGTATAATGTTCACAATGGTAAATAACAATTCAGAAACTGAAAAACTATGAATTTATTCACACTTGCATATTGCAAACGCTTTGCTTAATATTTATTTCAAAGTCAGGAAGAAAAAGCAGCTTTTTGCATTTCCTAAGTATACCACAATGTCAGTTTCTGCTATCATCTGTGTCCACATCTCAAAGGGAAAAAAAGATTATATATAAAGTCATTTTGGCATTTAAGAAACGAAACTGCCACAGGTGTTGTCCAAGACACACTATATGAACTCCCACTCCACAGCAAAGACTCATCGGACGTCGAGTACAGGGGCAGCAATCGGAGCCCTTGTGGGCTGGGAGTTGGAAAGGTGCCCGGGTGAGAGAACCATCCAAAGAGTCCACTCTTCTGTGTCCAAACACATCCCCCACTCCTTCACCACCGTACAACCTAATCTGGCTTAGCATGTTCTTAATGACGCAGGACACTAAGAAGGCATTGTCTTTGAATTCAGAGGACTGAGTTTGACTCTGAACCAGTAAACACTGGGCCCATGATCTTAGTCATCCACTGCACCCTCCCGGCTTGTCCTCTTTACGGAGGGACCACTGCATTTCTCAGAGCTGTCGAGAAGATTAGGCCGAGCAGCGCACAAAGCGCTCAGGGCAGTCCCCCAGTGCTGGCAGAAGGTGCTCTGTGAAAGGTCAGCCCTGCCTGTCCCCTCAGCACGCAGCCGGAAGGCTGCGTTGTCCCTGAGCGTGGCAGGCTCGTCTCCCTTCTGTGGAGGCACTTGTCAAGAACGAGTCACTGGGCAGAATAAATGCAACTCCTGGGCTGGCCCTAGGACTTGTTTTTCTGTGCTTTGTTTTGTTTTTTAAGCACTTGTACCAGATACCTAAATATATTTTTTCTCATTTGGCCTTCTTTCTCCTCCTAAGAGTAGAATATGAGCATAGGACTCCTGGGCAATGGGGTATGGCTGCCCTACTGCAAACTTCCTCCCTCTTCCCAGGCAGTTTTCTCACCTTTCAGGAAGTCAGCTCCCCTGATGATATTTTCAGTTCACGTTTCACAGACCTTTGTGCTGCAGGCTAAACTTACGTATGTTGAGAAAGAAGCCACAAAGCAGTCAAGGCAAACAGCGAGGCAGCCGCTGACGTGTGCCTGAGCGGCATGCCTCAGCCTTCACAGCAGCTCCTGTGCCTTTTTCCTTACTAATGATGGAATGTCCTCTGTAGCCCGTAGCCTCTGAGCTTAAAATGCTGTTAGTGAAGCTCAGTGCAGAAACCAGTTTCTTGGGTGGCTTTGTCAAAAAAACAATATTTGCCATTCTATCCCCATTTACACGCTAGTAAAGTGTGAGCTATAGGTGATTGATCGTGCTTTAGAGATGGGCAAGTGCAGGTGTGACTGATTCAGGTGAGAAGAGAGAAAGATACACAAGACACAGGTTAGAGCTGGCATCTTTCTTTACATCTGTAAACCAGAAAGCATAAAACACATTATTTACTCCCTTCACTAGGAACACGTTTCGGCAGCTCTCTGAACAGTAACTGCTCCCTCATTCCCTGAGGCAGGAAGTCTGTCTCAGCTAACGCTAAACTTAATACGTCTTCTTCGTACTCCCCTTTGTACTTCCTACATGATGGATGTTTGTTTTTTTTTCCCTTTTCTACCTGCTATTTTCATTTTAGCTGCCAGAGTTGCCTCATCTAGTCTACGAAACATTTCTCAAACTCTACTAGTTCTAGAAAAGGAGATGAACAATGTCATACACTTAATAGGCGTCCAAAGAAGGAAATCTAGTAAGAGAGTGAACTCCCATTTTTCTTCAGCAAATACTGCCTTCTCTGGGACAGTTTGCACTGGTGGGCCCCATGGACCACACCCTCCCTTTTGTCCCCACTGTGTCTTGGATTCTGTTCCTGTTGTACCTCCCATCACGGTGAGGATATGCAATTCTGCATCCTCCCACCATGGTGAGGATATGTAATTCTGCATACAACTCTCCCCCCAGCAGGATGTGGACCCATCAAGAGAAGAGGCCCTGAGTCTGGCATACAAGACACTGAACATAGTTGGAATTGAAGAACAAAACTTTATGAAAGAGAATAAACATCCAGTCTATGTCTGCACTGATTTAGTTGCATAGTTCTGAAACAGAAATGGAGGAAGGGGAGCAAAATGGGTGAAGTGAACCAAAGGTACACACTTCCACTTATAAGATGAGGAAATCCTGGGGGCGTAACGGACAGCACGGAGACTGCAGTTTACAACACCACATCATGCATATGAAAGATCTAGGAGAGCAGAATTAAAAGTCCTCATCACAAGAAAAAAATTGTAACTGTGTGGTGATGAATATTAGCTAAACTTATTGTAATAGTCACTTCATAATATTTATATATATCAAATCATTGTTGTACACCTAAATCTAGCACAATGTGATATGCTAATTACATCTCAATTAAAAATAACTTATAAAGGAAAGTTTTGTGTGTCCTAATACACACAAATAATTGTTTCGCTAACATAAAACTAGTTAAGAACCACAAAGCTTCAGATCTGAATTTATATCGTCTTTATGCAGCTTTGCTTTGATTTGCTCTGATAACTGTACAATGCGTACCTCCTGTACTCCATTAGTTGTCATTATTGCTCTTTCATTAAAGTGAGAGAGAGAGATCGACATTCTCTGGAGAGGTCGACATTCTCTGGAGAGGTCTGTAAGTCCTACAGTTTTAATAATGAGCAGTTTCAGCATTCCAACCACCACATTCTAATCCATTACTTAACACCCTCACTGTGAGGTATGTGCTGAGGACAGGGTGCCGAGATGCTAGACCTAGCCTTTGGGGCTTTACATTTGTTTTTTTTTTTTAATATATTTTATTGATTATGCTATTACAGTTGTCCCATTTTTCCCCTTGATTCCCCTCCACCCTGCACACCCTCTCCCACCCACATTCCCCCGCTTTAGTTCATGTCATGTGTCATAAGTTCTTTAGCTTCTACATTTCCCATACAATTCTTACCCTCCTCCTGTCTATTTTCTACCTATTGTCCATGCTATTTATTCTCTGTACCTTTTCCCCTCTCTCCCCCTCCCCCTTCCCTGTTGCTAACCCTCCATGTGATCTCCATTTCTGTGGTTCTGTTCCTGTTCCAGTTTGCTTAGTTTATTTTTGTTTTTGTTTTAGGTGTTTTTTTGGTCTTTTTTTTAAGCCCATAAAACCATGACCGAGTCACTGAGCTTCAGTGTAACAATGAGAACTCAGGCTATCTTGCAAACTCCCATTTAATACTTCTTTAGGATATTTTAAAATTATAGCAGCAAGCCACTGAGCTAAGATTAAAATACCGTGCTCCCTAGGCCATACTTAAAATCATACTGCTTTGCTTAACCTTTCCACATTTTAGTTACGAAATTAAAGATGTAAAAAATTTTAAAACATCTAAATGAATAACAAGAAAAATAACCAAATCTCACACTTCAAGGGGAATCTCTTCTGATTAGATACAGTTAAATGTTCAGCCTCTTAGCTGACATTTTGTACCATACCTGTCCTGTGTATGCAAACTCCAGAGCCTGCTTTAAGCCAAGGCTGGTGACACCATGTAAGTTCACCTCGTCGGCACCACTTTCCACCATACAAAGACTGAACATTGCCTGAGGAGGGAAAGAAAGGAGAAGGTAGAGTTATGGGACTTCAGAAGTGAGGCAACAAGACAAAGTCCTGGAGAGACTAGGAAAGAAGTTTTACAAGTTAAATATTGATTCAGGATTTTGAAATGCTTTGACAGAGCTTCATTCACACAAGCCACTGCAAATCACTCTGCTGCCTCACCAGGTACAGTAACACGCCAGCAGCACTGCACACTGCACATGCAGAGTCCCATGGAATCCCACAGCTGTGCTTGGGCGACCGTGTTTGGACTCACTGAACTCACTCTCTCCATCCTCGGCTCTCCCTGCTATCGTTAAATGTGTGGCACTCCCATTCTTGCCAACAGGGCATGGAAAGTAGTGCCCTTGTCTCCCAACTTTTCTTCTTTTATTCTACCCTACCTCAGTGACATATCCCATCCCTCTCTCCTGACATATATCACACACTCTATTCCAGGGGTTCTCAAAGTGTGGCTCCTGGACTGGCAACATCGGTATACAGCCCAGGAAGTTGTTGTAGATTCTTGGGGCTGGAGACCCAGACCGACAGAAACTCAGGGTGGGTCAGCAGCCGGTGTTGCAATGGGCCATCCAGGCAACTCTGATGCTCACTCGATTCTGAGAACTATTGTCTAAGTTATTCAGTGAAGATCAATTTGCCTCCAAACCAATTCTCCAAATGGCCAATTTACTGAAAAGCAGTTCTTTCACTGAATGATCAATACATCAAATGGAAACTTGAAAATTAAAAAAGTAAAAACTTGCCAAATTAAATAAATACATCGGTGTGTGCCAATGCCCCACAAAAGCCTTTAACCAGTTTGACTTAACAGGTAGAAAGAGAATACCCAATGCTGTGTTACTGATGATGAAGTACACTATTTAGACTGTGCGTGTCTGTGTAGTGAAGGATTAACCTGACTCAAAGACAGCTCTGGACTTTGCCCTGGGCCTCTGGTGTGTGATCTCCAGGCCCTTGGATTATCCTGCCTGACAGGAGTGTCTTTGTCTGTCTGGGGGCTTTGACCACTGACAGTCTAGGAACATGATTTATGACGGGGGCTTTGGGTCACACCACATCAGGCTGACCTCCAGAGGAACTGGAGACGAAAGGTATTAACTTGAGCTCCAGGAGAGGCTAGTGACAAAAGCTTACATACAGGCAGTTTCTGACTGAGCCCCAGTGAAAGCTCTGGACACGGAAAGATTCCCTGGCTGGCAGTTCTCTGTGCACACTGTCACACAGCATGGCCACGGCAGGTGACACTACGGCTCCACGGCAGGAAGATGGCCAGGAGCTCCATGTTTGGTCCCCATCTGTACTCTGCTGTGTGTGTCTCTTGCCTGAGCTGGTTCTTATTTGCATCTTTTCTCTGTAAAGGGCAAATCCAAGAGTATAAAAACTGTTAGTGAGTTCTGTGACTCTGTCTAGAAAATCAGGGAACATGAGAGCAGTTTTAGGAAGTCCCTCAAACTTTCAGTTGGTGTCGGAAGGAGAGAAGTCGTAAGGGGACTGTCACTTCAGATTCTGCAGTTCGGTTAACTTCACAAAAATAAAACAAAAGAGTAAAAACAACAACAACAACACACTTACCTCATTGTTCTATGTGGTAATAGTTCAGTTCACCCTAAATATTTTAATTTTAAAAATGTTATATTTTGTTTTGCCAATGTATTAATAATATCCTTTAACAATCTTTTATTTTGATAAATGTTTTTGATCCTTATAATTCTATACATTTTAAATTAAGAATATATTTAAAGTTCACAAATCTACTTTATCATAAAAAAACAAATCTAACCTCTAAAACTTAATCTTTTAATCTATCCTTTAGAATCTGTCACAGGCAAATGGTCGATAGGCAAGTTGGGTTGCCCGGTTAGTGAGGGAGTGAGCCTGGCTTCCTGCTCCCATCGCCAGCAGTTAGGGTGCCATGTGGCAGGTTACGAACACTGGACTTGAAGTCACATGACCCGTGGTCTGGTGAAGCACAGTGGTTAAGGGCAAACTTGTAACCAAACAACTCTGGGTTTAATCACTGGTGAGTGAGTAGGACAGATATGTAACCTGTGACTCAGTTTTCTTATTTGAAAAATATGGGGCTAATGAACTTGTTTAAAGATTATGTAACAGCACATATGTAAGTATTCAGAACATGGTGTGATAATAGGCAAGCTCTGGTGGAATTTATATTTTGTGATTATAAAATTGAATACAGTTTCTTTTATATTTTCTGGTTAAAAGGATTGCTACGTTAGAAGTACCAGTTTCTGGGGTGGTTTTATTTTTCTTTTGTTTTTGAGAAGAAAATCAAGTGTGGCCATACACAAAAAATGCTAATAGGAAATGGACTTTAATGTTAAATGGATTCTGCTTATGCCTCTGTAGAAGATATGAAATTTTAAAATTAAAAAGCCCAGGTCACAATGAAAAATCTTTCAATGTGCCTAATTCTGAATTTGCTTCTAGACTTGGATAGCTGCTTTCAAAAGCACATGAAAGAAATTCAGTTGTTTTCTACATCCTCCCGTTGAAATTGCCCCTGATAAGGTGACTGGCTGTTCTCCATCGACCCCATGTGCAGAGCAAGACCGAAATGACTCAGACTGCAGAAGAATTATCTAGGTTAATGAAATGGAAAAAGGTTCCTGAGAGCAAAAGTTAAATAACAGAACAAGCTGCCAAGGGAGTTTTTTGAATCTGCTTTCATAGGTGTAGTTCAACATCAGCCAGGGCAATTGGCACAGAAGAAGCATCCTCAACCAGATGGTTTTGAGCTACCGAACTTGAAGCTTGGCTGGGGAGAGTTGGAGCGATAACACAATCCCTTAAATAATACACCTATATATTTGTACATGTTTGCATAAGCAATAAAGGAACACCATACTGGCCATTGTGGCAATATTATGGAATACGACTATAGAAAGAGGGAGGAGACTATGAATTTTACTTCATTTAGATAGTATTATTTGGACCATTACAATGGACAAGGGTTACCTGAGTATTTCTAACAACTACCTTTTGAAAACGTTATTTTTAATGTTCAGGACTGTGCCAGAGGACACGTCTGAATCAAATCCTGGTTCTATAACCTACTGGTCATGTGGGCAGTTTATCTGGAACATGTGACCTTGGTTAATTTGTTAACTTCTCTAAGCCTCAGGCCCCTTATCTGTAAAGTGAGGATAATACCAACCTCACAGAGTTGTTTTGATGATTAGATACAATTATGCTTGAGGTCAAGCACCATACTTGGCACACAGCAGATGCTTGATAAATAGGAACTATCATTCTAATACACTCCGATTGTTCTACTCTACTCGTCCATGTCTCCTTTTGATCCCAACTGGACTGAGGGTTAAGAAGCAGCCCCCTCCCCAACCCTCCCCTCTGCCCAACTCCATTCCTTTCAAATACTTTCCCAATGACAATCCTACTCAAATTCCAAGACTGGCTATGGGACTTCCCTTTTGCCACACACTCCTACACCCTACTTTCAAGACAGACCCCATCGTAAGATCACAACTATAAACACCTAACTTCAGTTCTGGTATCATAGCATATAGTTTTAGAAATTTAACATTACAAATTTAGCACATCACCATTTTTAAAAATTAGAAAATTGGTTAGTTAAAAATAACTATTAAAAGGTAACTATTAAATCAAGGTCAATGTTTTGGGTTTAACACACCTACAAGGGACCTCCAATAGGAAAAGGCTCACAGGATACCACCAAAGTCAGAAAGAACCTGGCCATATAACAGGATGAAACACCAGCAGCCTAGGCTGCCCGAGCTTGTGAAACAATGTCTGGAGGCCTCCCAGAGCCCATGGCAAAGGACAAAGCCTCTTCAGTAGCAAAAGAGGTGATGAGACCAAAAGCACTATCTTTTAGTGTCCATTTTCTTAAAGAGGTAAACTAAGCTTCCCGAAAGCAGGTTCCATGCCTTCTTTTTCCACTGTGGAGAACCTGGACCCTAGCACTGCATGCATAAACAAATACAGGGGAGTGAATAGGTGAATAAATGAACAAGCTCTTCAAAAATTCAGCTGTGCATGATATCCAGCTATTCTACACTGCTCTAAAGAAAAATAATTAATGTGACATAACAGAGAATTTTCACAATGTAAGATGTTTTAGATCCTGGGATATAAAATATAGCTAAAGTCAAAGAAAAAGAGTATCTACCATAAGCTAAACACAAATAAACTCAAAGCTAGACATCTGGAAAAAATTAAGAACATACGGTAATGTCCTCTATGAAGACACATTCTGCCAGAGCACAGGGCAAGGCTCTGCCTGCACATCTGAAAGTGAGGCACAGGCCCTTCCTTGGTGCCCTCTGCACTGACTCTGGGAGAGCCTGGGCCAGGCTGGGATTCACAGGGTCACCACAGCTCCCTCTTGGCTGACAATATGCTGCCACCTCCACAAATCTTCCTAATTGAAAACCCAGTTTGTGAGAATGCAATCCACTTTAAGTGACTTCTCAGGGAGAGTTTTGGATTGATAGGGTATTATTTCTCCCATATTTCACACAGAAATGACACAAATTGAGCCCCAACATCACAGCACGTGAGTTAAGTTCCCTTGGGTCACACTTGTTCTCACAAGAGGAGCTACGACCAATTTTAGGTTGGTACGTTATGCCACAAAACTGACCAATGAAAAGTCTATGTCTTCAAATATAAGTAGCATGACAGCTGAGAGACTTTTTAAACACCTGAAGTTGGTGAAATATGGTCTTTTTAATAAACTAGGTATAGCTTTGGCGTTAACACTAGACATGGACAAGATGTCCTGTGAATTCCCAGATTATAAGGAATTCAATTGATTTTACAGGTAAAATAACTGGGTTGTTTGGGGCACATTCAACCCGTATCTTCTATGAGAGAGTTAAATAAAAGTAAACAAGTGTGTTTAAGCAAGTTATTGAAAAAAGCAACTCACAATGATTGCAGCAGATCTAGCCTGATCTCCTACCCCTTTTATATGCCCAGCGTTACTACAATTATTGGTATTTACAATGGCCATGAGGCAATCCAGAGATTTGAGCTAACTTTTGAATCAACAAAGATTATATTTTGCTCAATTTAGTGTTAATGGTGATTATCCTTTATTGCATTTTGGTTATACCTCACATATAGAATGGATAGTAAATCCCAGTTAATGAGACTGTTCAATTAACCACAATAGCCCATTTCCCCGGCATTAAGGAGACAAGGGTCCTGATCACAGCTGAACTGGACTATTTACCTTCTTTATCTACCAAATGCAAAAGCAAGCCAATCCATTTGGGGAGTTTAATGGCCTGAAAGAGTGGGGAGGTTTGGTTGGAGAGTTTTTTCTCTCTTAGATATTTTAGAGCTGTTTTGATTCTTCCTCAAACAGTACAGAGATTCTCTCAGAGAATAATGTATCAGGACAAAAACAGTAAAATTATACTACTATAATTATAATTAGGCAGCAAAAACTAATATTGCTAAAACACCAGTTTCCCCTCACCTTCACCACGCAAAGAAAAAACCATGTTATATACCACAAACTGTGAACACATTGGTTTTCCCAACATCTTCAAACACGTAGCTTGTTTATTCAAAAAAATCTAGTTATATTTCACAGCTTTGCTCTTGGCACAGTTGCTTCTTAAATTAACTACATGGTGATAATGAGCCCTTCAAAACCAGCATGATTATGGTTTTCCTATTTCTCTTTAGCATCCTCCTCCTCCTCTTGAATGCAGCCATGTGTCAGCTATGGGGGTCTTCTGAGGGAGAATGGGAAGGAAAAAGACACAAATCAAGTTTGTTTGTTTGTTTCTTAGCTAAGCATACAGTAAGTGTGAAGGCCAGAATCTGTTGCCCATCATGAACAGGTTATACAGGGATGGTATTTATCCTGTTACTTGTAACGTACTCTGGAAAAGGGCACACACACCTGACGTTACCCTCGGGTCAGCCTCTCTGACCCCTTGGCTTCTGTTCACTCCCCTCGTGTTCCTGCTACCTCCGGTCTACGGTCATACCCTTGGGTATGGGATTCCAACACTTTACTGCCCACTATGTAAAGAAATCCATTCTTTTATCTTTAAATATCTTTCAGGTATGGATGGATGGCACTTTCACTCTTCCTTACTGAATATATTTGAAAGGCCATTACTGAATGAATCTTTCCTGAGTAGATAGATGCCTGCTAGTCTGTCTTTCACAATCTAAGGCTGCACTGACTAAGACCAAACCTGGGCTGCCCACATTCTGACAGCCGTCCTCATAATTTGGGGCCTGCATGAAGGAGCCACTGAGCAGATGCGGTACAGAGCCTGCATAAACAAGGGGAGTAGCTACAAAGAAAAAACAATTTTAGAGGACACTAATATGAAAAAAGCTTGAAAGTCTGAAGAGAAAAAGGAGTTGGCGCAACGGAGGGAGCAGAGTAAGGGATTCTGCGTTGGTTAAAATCTGATCGGCATTCAGATGGAATTTTTAAGAGACAGAAGAGGCCTTTATGTGACTCATCAAAGGTGAGTGGGTGTCTTTTAAGTACCATCACTAAAATTCTACTTTCTCTTCTGTAAATGGAATTTTAAAACTGGAAGATGCTTTAAAGATCACTGGCCCCTCACTACTCCATGTGTGGTCCCTAGGCCAGCAGCATAGGCATCATCCAGGAACTTCATTGGAAATGCAGAGTGTCAGGCCCACCTCATGCCTACCAGATGGGAAGGTAGGGTTCAACAAGAGCTCCAGGTGACCCACATGCACACGGACATAGAGGCACAGATGCAGTTGGTCCTCCGCCCCTTGCAGCACACCTTGTGTATCTGACTACCCGGAGTGATGAGACACCCACTAGTTCACATGAGAATGCAAAGCATTACTAATACCTTCTGAATATAGAATTATAATCACCCTACTGATGACCTTCTATCCTTGGCCCTAGTAGGTCAATAAACTCACTCTGTTTTCTGTCCAACAGCCTTTCCCATATGTGGTAACAGCTCTCAAGTCTCCTATTAGAAAGAGCACCTACTCCAAATTCTCTGAGTCATAACATGTTAGTGCTTTTTAAAGCATACGCTAGAAATCCAGCAGTCCAGGCAGAAGACCTGATTCCCAAAAAGGGAAGACTGATCCATCCCCCTGTTCAGGAGGACCAGACGGGTGGTTCCTGCTTCAGAAATAAAAGTTAAGGGAAGTCCCAGGGTTTCAAGAGTGAGGCCTTTGAAGGAGGAAATATTCCTGTGTTCTTGGATGGTGGCAGAGGCAGGAGCCTTCAGGCAAACCCATTGCACCACCTCCTTTTCCCCAATTACTTTGGGTGACATGCCCTGGTCCATGTCCTTCTGATATTCTCCTGAAGAGGAATTTTGTGTGGCCACCTCAGAGCTGCTATTCACACACATCCCTCAGACCTATTCCTATGGGATTCAGAAAGTGGAAGCTCTTAAGGAATTTCAGTTTGCCCCAAAGAATGACAAGGCAGTGTCTTGCCCACCCAATCTGATGTTGGCAGTGGCTGCCCGGAGCCCTGCTGAGAGCTGGGAGGCCACTTTCAGGCTCACATGAGAGTGGTCAGAATCCAGTCATTGTGTCTGTCATGGTGAAATGACAGATGGGCGCACCCTGCATCACAAAGCATGTGCATGTACAAGCACTAGGGCATGCCATGTCTGCTCTAGAACTCATGGCACCACCACATAAAATCTGTTACCACTCTTCTACAGAGAACTATCTGGACCAATGTTGAAGATAATAGTGCAAAATCACCTCAATTATCAGCTACTATTCTACTCTATTATAGAATTGTATACCTAAAACATGTGAAATTTTATTAACCAATGTCACCCCAATAAGTTCAATTAAAAAACCAATGTAAGTTAACAATTACTCTTAAAATTTTAACCCCAAATTTTGATAGTTCCTCTTTATTTTTAATGTCCTCTCTTAATATCTTTTTCTTCAACATACTAACATAAAATAAGGTGTGTAAGGCTATAAATACAGGCTCCCAGTGCAGCTGTGGAATCTCTCTACAATTTTTCCTTTTATTCATCACTTTGGTTTAACAGCTGCGAGTCCGGCGACACAGGCTGGAGCTGCTCTCCGTTATTAGGCACACACACAGAGGAGGGCAGGCGCCCCAGCTAACACACTGTTCCTTCTGACTCCATTAGTTACTAAGCAACCACCGCACTGGAACCTTCCCCATCTAAGGCAGAACAGGCCAGTTCAATATGAAGTGTTCAGTCTGTCCCTTATGTCACTCCTTTTGCAAAAACATTTGTCCACACAGACCATGTGAAAAGTCTCCGCATCATACCAAATGAGGGGGAAACAGGTTGAAGAATAATCCACAAGAGTTTGAGTACCTTTCAAAAGTAACTAGAAGAAGGAATTCTTTTAATCTCATGAAAATGCATACGAATATATACAGATGATTTTTAAAGTGGTAAGAACAACTTGATAGGAAAACCTCTCTCTGCCTTAGAATCACAAGTCTCTAAATGAGAAGAATGCTGGTAATTCAGTCTTTCAGGAATCCAAGCATGCAAACCTCAAATCCAATCAACATCAGATGGGCTAATTAAAAGCAACTGATTCAACAAGCAGCTGGATCATTCCACAGTGTGGACAATTCATTTTGAATTAGTTTTTGTAAAAATTATAAACAGAAACAAGGCATATCTATAGATCCCAATAATTTCATATACCAATTCATCAGATTCACATGATCAGCTGTCTTGCCCCTCTTTTATAAAACATCTGTCCTTGCTCAATGATCTACTTCTAAAGGTTGAAAATTTTCATCAGCTTTATTATTCTTCATACATGTGTTCTTGTTCTTTCAGAGGAAGCTAAGGTTGACTTTGTCACTGCAATTAAATAAGCATGAGTAAAGTTGTGATTTTAAATACAACAGTGTAAAAGTTATAATTTCAAAGGCATAAAAGAGATGTGGCAGAAGATGTGAAATAATCTTTCAACACACACTTGAAACAAACACATAGAAAGAGCTCAGCACAATGACTGCATGGAGCAAATGACAAAAAGCCAGCTACTATTATTACATTATAAATATTTTCTAGCCTTGTAGTATTTACATTCAGTATAAGTGAATCAGTTTAAATGGAAGAATAAAATGCAGACCAGAGTTCACCATTCTCCATTCACTACAGCGAACACAGAGCCTTACCAGCACACTGATGAAAATAACAGTCATCTAATCTGAAACGTGAATAATTTCTCTGGCATTGATGCAAATGCTTTACAAAGGGAATGTGACATTGATTCTTTGGAGGCTTTCAGCTTTCCATTTAAAAAGGAAAAAACATTTGGCCACTACCTCTATTAACTGGTACTTCACCTTAAATTGGCAAAGGGAATTCTATTTTTAATGACTGTGTTTACTAAAAGGGAAATGATAAAGCCTGATTAATTAAAAAAAAAATGAAATCCATACACCTTTTGGTGCTCACAAGGTCCTATCCCAAAGAACATCTCAAAGCAACCTTCTATTTATTCCCCCACTTCAGTTTCTATAACAGGCAGATGTGTGCTGTTCATTGTCAGCCAGGCAATTAATGCTTATCGAACATCCACCGGGTGTGAGGCTCCGTAACAGACTGCCTATAAAATGTCAGATTGACTGCTTAATTTGGCTTTGCTGAATGTCAAGGCCATCATTAATGGTGCTGTTTTTTTTTTTCTGGCTAAATTTAAAAGCTATTTCATGAGGCCTCTTCTTGGTGGATATCAACTAAATAACTGATCATCAGATATAAGTTATATAGAATGCCAACATCTACTCATAGACAATAGTGGATTATGACGTAGGTGAGAAATTGAGCCCATTTTAAACTATGGGTAATTTTTGTCAATTTCCACAGCTTCTTGGAACCATATTTGTTTGTAGGGTTTGTTTTTATTTTTAATCAAAATTGCCTTAAAAAAAAGAAAAATCTATTGCAGCATTTTAGATTCCTCTTCTAAACCAGATTCTGGTATTTCCAGAGTTACAAGTTGAGGGGAAGAGATCATACTCTACCACATTAAGTCCCCAAACAATTAGTCAAGGACACTGAAACCTATGCAGCCAGGCACCCAGTTTCCCCTGCCTGCTCATTCCCTAGTGGCTTCAGATGACACTGTCCACGTAAGACTAGGCCAGCTGGACCCAAGAAAACAGCAAAATGTCTGCTAGGTCACAAGTCCTTTGGACTCAGTACTTAAATCTTCCCAGCAGTACATATCTAGTAAGACTCTAAGTTCTGCGTTGGGCAGTTGGTACAATCATCACTGTCCTGCCTTTGACTCCCTCTCGGCAACAGCAGTACCACATTCTCACGTGTGGGAAGAAAACAGCATGCCCAATGTCTCTCCGCCTTCCTTTGGTCCCTAACCCTACAGCATCTATTATGACACAGGGAGATCTATATGGGTAAAGAAAAAAAATTTAGTTTCAATAAAACTCACCTGTGACACAGGTAAAACTGGTAGTTTTGTGTTCACAGCTCTATCGGTAGGCCCAGACGTTCACGTCGCTGTTGTGTAAATATGGCCCACAGGCCCAGAGGGGAGTGAGCTCTGGCTGCCTGGGCCTATGACTCCAAAAACTTAAAAGAAATCAGAAGCTTTTTGTCTTTACTATTTTTTTAGTTATGTCATATATAAGTAGAGTCTTCTTTTAAAATTAGGTTATTATCAAAGAAATTAAAGTCTTGCTTTATTAGAAAGTGGGATTTGAGCAAACCATAAAGCTCTCTCAGAAAAGAGTGATGCAGGCAGAGGAAGCAGCTGTGCAGAGGTTCTGCGGGAGAGGCGTGAAGGCAAGTCCTGGCAACAGTGGGCGAGGAGGCCGAGGTGGCTGCGGGGCGGGGAGGAGGGCCTGATGAGGTGGAATCGTGGGGACTGAGGAAGACATCGGCTTTTACTCCAAGTGGACACTGAAGTCATCAGGGGTTGTCAAGTCAAGGTGATATAATCTGACTTCCGCTTTTGATAAGATCACTGGAGCTGCAGTATTGAAACAAACTCCAAGGGTCGAAGACTGAAGTAGGAAGATAAAATAGGAAGGAGAAGGACTGCAAAACTCCAGGCAAAAGATGATAATAGCTTGCACCAGGGTGGTGGTAGCAGAAGTGGTTGGAGTCTGGGGTATATTTTGAAAGTATAGCGATGGGACTTGCTGGCAGTTTTGACGTCAAAGGTTACTCGGTGTTTTGGGGCCTACATTAATTATAGAGTTGCTGTTGACTGAAGCATGCAACGAACAGGTATATGGGAGGAAACTGGGAATTACATTTGGACATACCAGATTTGTGATGCCTCTGAAACGTCCAAGTAGAGGTAATAAGCAGGCGTTTGGATATACAATTCTGGATTTCAGGGGAGGGCCCAGTCTGAAGATATATATATTTGGAAGTTATCATCTTTGATGATTAATTTTATTTGTCAACCTGACTGGGTCCTGGGTACCCAGATATTTGATCAAACATTATTCCATATGTATCTGCGAAGGTGTTTTTGCATGAAATTAACTTTTGAATCAGCATACTGAATAAAAGAAACTGCACCTCTCTAGTGTGGGTGGGCCCCATATAGTCAGTTGAAGGTCTGAATAGAACAAAAATAAAAGTCTGAATAAGAGAGCATCTTTGCCTGACTGTTCAAAGTGGGACACTGGCTTTTTCCTGCCTTTGGACACAAACTGAAACATTGGCTCTTCCTGGGTCTCCAGTTTGCTAAATGTGTAGGTTTGGGACTTGTCAGCCTCCGTAACTGCATGAGTCAGCTCCTTATAATGAATCTCTTTATAAATAAATAAATAAATAAATAAATAAATAAATAAATAAGCAAGCACATATAAATATATATAAAATCCCATACGTTTTGTTTCTATCCTGACCAATACATTATTTTTCTATTACACACACATACATATGTGTAAAGCCATTAGAAATATGAGATTATCAGGAAAGCTGGTGTAGACAGCGAAGGGCAAGGACTGGGCCCAGGCCACTCCTACTTTAAGAAGTTGGGGAGATGACGCAAAACTAGCAAAGAGTGTTGAGAAGTAACAGCCATGGAATAGGAGGAAAACCTGGGAAACGCAAAAGCCAAGTGAAGAAAGTGTTTCAAGGAACAGGAAGTGATTCAGATGCTGATGAGTTGAAATAAAGGGAACTGGAAATTAATTACTGGCTCTATTTTATTTACAATTTTTTCTACCTATGCTCCCAGGTGAGAAGTGGTTCTCATTTCTTTTGCTGCCTCTGTATTTTTGTAACAGAATTATACCAGTCTTATAAAATGATGGTGTGGCTTTCCACTTTCTTCTGGACTTAAAACAGGTTTATATAGTACAGGAAGTAGCTGTGAAGAGTTGGTAGAAGTAACAAAAATAGTTGACCCCATTGCCTTTCTAAAGAGGTGTATGGTTATTTTGATTGTTCTGTGACCCAGTTTCTTCTATTTTATCTCTCCCTTTGGTCCAACTTTGGTAATTTATATTTTCCTAGAAACTTGCTCGCCAAGGTTTGGAAGTTCATTGGTATAACGTTTATATTGTATCTCTGACTGTCATTTTTGCATTATTCCCTAAATGTCACCTTTTTCATTTTTACACTATGAAAATCATCATTTCTATATATTTATTGCCTCTTCCTTTTTTATAATTCTTGAATACATTTTGCCAAAGTCTGTCTAAATAATTCATATTTCAGAAAACAGCTCAAAAACATCTGACATTAAGAACATTTTCTTTGTTACTTTACAAATACCTGCTTTTGTCCTATTTCATTCCAGATATTTTATTAGGGTTTATTTTATAATTCCAACTTTTGAAATTAAAAGCATAGTGCATTATTCTGGATCTTTCCTATGTTTAAATAAATGCACCAAGGCTTAGAGAGGACACTGTGATATGCCACTGAGATCCCTCTTTAATGAAGAACTTGTGGTCCCAGCTGCAGACAGACTTCAGTTGCCAGCCTTTTCAGGGGCTGCCTCAGCTGCTCATTGCCTTGTGCAAAGTCACGCCCCCTTCCTAGGCTGGCCCACATCCAATGACTAATAGATGCAACAATATCGCGTCTGGCCACCTGGGCCCAGCATTGAAGGGCATTATAGCTCCAGAGTTCCCTGCTGAGTCAGCTCGTTGTTGGTCTTACGTGGAAGATGGACTTCTCCTTTTAAACCCTGCCTTCTTTGCCTCCCTCTGCGGGTGCTGACTGCCACAGCTCTTCGCACTACACTCTGTCTTCAGGTCTTCCTCTCAGGAACCCCAAACTGCAAAAAAAACTCTAAATGTCTTTCTTCAAATCCATCTTAAGAACAATGCTTTAATTATTATCCTGTTTTAAATATTTTGGAACTTTGACATTGATTTTTCCCCTTTAACTCATAAATTATTAAAGGTACTTTTCAAAACAAATTGCCAGGGTATGAGAGGTAAGACTATCAACTTTGTTAATGATTTCTGGTTTTAATGAGGTCCATGAAGCTTACTTACTATGGGGTCAGAATGCCCTGTTTAACTACAGGGTTCACAACTAGTCATGTGTGTTGAGAACGTGTGCGATCCAGATGCTTCACCTTTTTATTATTTCTTTAAATCTGTATGGTTTGTCAGTTTCAGAGAGAAGAGTGTTAAAAATCTCCCTCTATGGTTGAAGATTTGCTGATTTTTCTCTATGATCCTACTCTTTTGCTAATATGTTTTGAAGCTTTATTACTAGATGAAGGTTCGTAACTGTCACCTTGTTAACAGATTGTTACTTTGGTCAGCATAGAATGTCACTTTTTGTCCCTTCTAATTCTGTTCATCTTGAATTCAATTTGTGTCACATAAATATCATTACACATACTTTGATCGTGTCTAATAGACTTCTTCTGAGGTAAGTTTCTTATAAACAAAACACACTTAGGTTTATAGTTTTAATCAATCTGAGTTTGTACCTTTCAATGGATGACTTTGAGCAGTTCACATCTGTTATGATTACTAAAATATTGGGTTTAATTTCTCCCATCTTATGTCATGTTATTATTTTTCATGCTTTTTATCATTTCTTTTTTACCTTGAATATATGTAGCAACACAAAAGTTTCCTTTACTCAATACTAATAAGACATACTATAAAAATCCCTTTCTGATTGCATCAATTACCATTTTCTACACTATCATAGCTTCACCAGTATGTTGAGTCTGTTGATTCTGCATGAATTAATGTGACATTACAACATTCGATAGCTTCATAACAGAAAAACAACAAATTCCCATGGCTTCTCTAACTCATAACATAGACCAGTGTGTGTGTTTCTGGTTGCGCCCCAGCCCCACGGTCATTTAGGGCTCAGGCTCCTTTCATCCTGGGGCTCTGCTCTCCCCCAAGTCCTTTCCATTTGGCCTATAGATGGGTAAAGAGACTGCGAAGGCAGCTACATCTGTTCCTAACCACTTCATCATGCAAGCAGTTCATACCTTCTCTTCATACTGTCTTAGCAAGGACTAGTCACATGGTCCCACCTAAATGTAATGTCTGTTGGGAAATGAAGTCCCTGGATGAGTAGGCACTTCCAAGCAACAACTCCAGAAGGGGAATACAAATTTGGCGGGATTATTAGCTGGTCATCTCCACTACATTCTTGTTTCTATACCTTTCTGAATTATTTGGTTTGCCTATCACTACTTCAAAAATAAAAAACCCTGTCCCCTCTGCATGGCACAATTCACTTCTCCCTACTCCATGCTCTTATTCACCTAATCCCTGCCTGACTCAGCCTTCTGCTTTGTGTTGGCATTATCTAGTCCATCAGCCCTCTCCAGAATGGAATGCAACCAGTAAACCTTTACCTACAAGTAAACAGACCAGTTCCTCTCCCAATGACAGTATTCCCTCTGTTGACCTAAACATTGGATGGGAACGCTGGGAATTCAGAAACCTCCAGTTGGAATTAGCTTTGATGTCTATCTCTGAGCTCATGTAACATCTCTGAGGCACTACCAGCTTGCCTCTACTCATTTGAGATTCCCCTGAATCCAAAACACATGCATGAGATAACCCATCAGGACATACCCACGATTCTCTTTTTTGAGACTGACACCTGTAAGGTGAAACCTTAATTGCTCCCCCAGGTTTAGTCATGTCCACTTTAAGAACCTGAGGCTGTTCCTACCTTTGCACTGATACTGAGCCATTCAGCAGAATAGGAGGCAGGCAAGCATGGGTTAGGAACTGGGGCTGCAGAGCCCAATAACTAAAGCTTGAGTCTTGGCTGCATCCCTTATCAGTTATGTGACCTTGGCCAGGATACTTTACCTCCCTAAATCTCAGTTTTCATGAGCACAAAATGAAGGTACCTGCCTCAGAGAAGTGTTGCATAGATTGAATAACAAAATGCAGATTACCTGGTTTGTAGTAGGCACTCAGTAAGAATGTGTCAAATGAGTCAATTAATTCTTATCCTTCAAACCTCAGTTAGTAGTGCCCATGAAGTCATTTATAATTCTAGATAAAAATGTATATTTTTTACATTATTTTTACTGTTCACACTACTACAGATGCCCCCATACCCCCACTTTGCCCCCTCTACCCTCTACCACTGGCCATCACCATACTGTCATCTGTGTCTGTGGGTTATGGCTACATGGTCTTTGGCTGACACCTTCACCTTCTGGCATCTGTCCCCCTCCCTCTCCCTCTCTCCTCTATCAGTTGTCAGTCTTTTCCACTTATCCACATCTCTGTTTCTATTTTTAATTACATTTATTGGGGTGACATTGATTAATAAGGTTATATAGGTTTCCCGTGTACATTTCTATGATACACGATTTATATACTGCACTGTATGCACACTACCCAAAGTCAAATCATCTTGCTCTATAATTCTGCACACTAATATCTCAGCACCTGAGTAAATCCATGTTTTCATTGCCTTTTGATTTCATTTAAAAGCCTTTTTTAATAGACTGCTTACAATAATATTGATTTCACCACAAAAAAATGCAATTCCTATATCTAGAATCCAAAAACTAGAAAGCATGTTTACTTTTCTTATCCTGTGACAGCATAAATGAGAACTGAAATATGTACTGGATACTCAAAGGCAGGGAAAATGCCAAATGATTTTTGAATCTCTAAAAAGATGACATTTCATCAGTATAGTGTTAGCATTATACATGGCAAATCATATTACTATGCTTTACTGTATTCATAATTCTTGATTTATTATAGGTTTACTGTTTTACACTTACTGTATTATATATCATAATGGTCTAAAAGGAATACGTTTTTCTTGTTAAAGATTTTATTTGTTTATTTTTAGGGAGAGGAGAAGGGAAGGACAAAGACACAGAGAGAAACACTGACATGAGATGGTAAATGCCCCAACCTGGGACCGAACCTACAGCCCGGGCCTGTGGCCCTAAGGGGATTGAAACGGCAACTCTTCGCTTTGCAGAAAGATATTCAACCCACTGAGCCACACTGGTCAGGGTGGGACACCTTTTTCTTAAAATGTTTTCTTAAAATTTTAACTAACTATTCCCCAGTCACCATGAAGAGCTGTAATAGTTAAGTTAGCTATATTAAAAGTAGCAAGATGAGAAAACAAAATGAAGTATCTATGGAAATTAGGTGTGAAGACTATTTCATCTATATTGAGATAGTTGACAGAGTAAAGGTAAAAAGACAGTTTTGTCCAAATTTAATGTCCAAAAGCCTACAGTATTACAGTTAATTCAATATTATGGAGTTTTTGACTAAGGAAAATAAAAATATGTTTCATTTGCCCACTCTATAAATTATCAACATATGTTTCAAAGTCTACTCAATATAAACCCAAAATATATGTTTTCAGAGAGACTTTTAAAAGGAAGGTCAGTTTAAAAATAATATAAAATTTAAGAAAGGAATAAGGGTACAGGATAAAACAGGAAGACAAACACACAAAGAGATCCAGGAATAGCCTGATAGCAGATGAAGAAAGAAGAAAGAAGAAGAAGCATGCACAAACTCAAAAGACAGCAGCCCCATGAGACGTGTACTTGCCACTCGAGTTACCCAAAGCAAAGGAGGGGAAGTGAGTAAACCTTTCCTGTAACACAGCCCTGCCTGGGGCTCTGTTCGGATATGCTCCTACGGCTGTTCTGAAATAAGGAAAATGGCACGTTGCTTCTTGACATATAATACCAGCAAATTCAGATGTTCACTCAATAACTATTAGCTGAGTGTCTACTATATCCCATGCTTTGTTAGATTTGCTACAAATTTAGCAGTAACTAAGAAAGACAAAAATCTCTGCCCTGACGATGCTGACAAGCAGAATTGAGGGAGCTGTGTACAGAATGGAGGCTTCTTTCTCTAGAGTGGAGTGACTTTGCAATTTAATCACCATGGTCAATCATCTCCTCTGACTTTGGTTTCGGTTTGTGTCAATGGTAACAAAGCTGTGACCCCAAACACATTTTTCACTCTGATACAAATTAGCACACACAAAAAGCCAGAAGGTTCAATGTTACATGCTATGCTCTATTTCACTACTGTAGCCCTCTTCAAATTTTTTTTGATTGTGCAAATATCATTTACACATTTGGAGCAGCAGCCCTCATATTTATGTATTTGTAAATTCTATACATATATATCATATACCAATCTGTAATGTCTATCATAAAACAAACCCCAAAAGAGAAATAAAACTGATGCAAAAATTTACAGACAGTGCCCTTGCAAGGTGGCTCAGCTGGGTGGAGTGTTGCCCCATACACCAAAAGTTTGTGGGTTCAATCCTTGGCCAGGGCAGGTATCTCAGTTGTAGGTTCAATCCCCAGTTGGGGTACATATGGAGGCAACCAACTGATGTTTCTCTCACATCGATGTTTCTCTCTTTCTCTCTATTTCTCTCTCTCTCTCTCTCTCTCTCTCTCTCTCTAAAGATCACTAAACATATCCTCAGGTGAGAATTTAAAAATTACTGATAGTTCTCTCCCACAAAACCAGGGCTCATGTGCACTCAGAAGGTACATGAACACCCATGTAAGATTCCATTGCACTTATGTTAATTTTTCACACTTTTAAAATTCATGGCAACAAATTTACTACACAAAAATCCTTCATCCAGGTAGACGAACACTGTGTGTGACAAAAGGAGAACTAATCTAACTCAATAAGTCACAGCAAGTAGCAGAGTTGGCGTAATTCCCCCAGCTCATTGTTTTCTTCCTTTGTCTCAGTAGTTGATAAACATTTCAGCTCTGGGCACACTAAAAAATTAACATAAATTCTAATACAAGGTATCTGTGAAATTTATGTCAAAAGATAGAATAGTTTCTTTTTTTAATGTTCAGTAAACCCTGAACTTTTTATTGGCCTCCTGCCCTGCCCAGGGGTGCCCCACTTCTGCCACCTTTAACTTTGGTGTCATTGGCCTCAGACCCCACTCTACTGTCCAGTCCTGTGGGCCATGGTCTTCTGGAGGGTTTGTAAGGAGGGGCTCTTGTCCAGGGCCTCATCAAGACTGAAGTCCTCCCCTTCTTACAGCAGGCTGCGGTAGGTGGCGATCTCAGCCTCCAGCCTGACCTTGATGTTCAGCAGGGCCTCACACTCCTGGGCCTGGAGCTGCCCCTCTGCCCAGGTCTGGACCAGCCTGACCCCAGGTGCAGCAGGATCCCGTTGAGCTGTTGCATTGCCTGGCATAGCACGTCTGCACCCCTCTCAGGCTGTTCTCCAAACTGGCCTTCAGATTCCTCGCTGAGTCCAGGTCAGCCTCCAAGGACTGGACCATACGTCTCAGTTCTGTGAGTGTCCTCTCGGCAGCTCCTACCTCAACGGTCTGTGAGGTGACCACTACACTGCTCTCCTCAGTCTGATGGGCCCAGTACTTGTCCACCTACTCTCGTTTCTTCCAAGCCAGGTCATCATACTGGGCATGGATGTCCACCATGATTTTGCTGAGATCCTGAGATTTGGGGACATCCAACTCCAGGGTCAGCCCAGACTGTGGAGTTGGCAATCTGGTATTGTAGTCCATTCACTTCCTCCTTCTGGTTCTTTCTTAATAAACACACTTTTTACTAAATATTACTTTATCCTTCAACAGACTCAAGCTGTCTTGCTGGGTCTCCCACTGTGGGGCCCACAAGTGTGCGTACGTGCAAGTACATGTGTGTGCTCCATGAACCTACTTGTTAATGATAAAATACCATCTACCACTGGCGTAGCAATTTTTGTCCTTTTCTAACCACGGCCACTTACATTATATCATTACATTTTTTTTTATTGATTGATTTTTAGAGAGAGAGAAACACTGATTTGTTTTTCCACTTATTTTGTTAAATTATATTTTATTGATTATGCTATTATAGTGGTCCCAATTTTTCCCCCTTTGCCCTCTCCACCAGGCACCCTCATCCCCCTCAGGAAATCCCCACATACTTGTTCATGTCCATGGGTCATGCATAGATTCTATGTCTATGCCATTTCCTATACTGCATTGTATATCACCATGGCTGGTCTGTAACCATCCGTACTTCCTAATGGCCTCACTTCTTCACCCATTCTCCTCCCCACCCCCATCTGGCAGCCATCAGCTATGCAGGTGCAGTGTGGTGGTGCTCTGACAAGGTCTGTAGCTGTCCACTGGGTATGCAGGCCCTGGGGTTTCCTGGGTGGTAGAGGCCAAAGTCAGCCCCAACCTGTGTTTTGCCTGGAGCCACTCTGCCTGAGCTATAAAACAATCTGAGATGGCTGCTACTTGTGCTGGGCTTGGAGATTCCCAGGAAAAGCCAAGCTGTGAATCTAGGCTGACTGTTGCTTGTGCCAGGCCTGGGACCTCTTAACAAGTGGTATAGTGGCTGGGAACTCACTGAGACAGGCTGTTGTATGTTTGAGAGGAATCAGGAAGTTGTGAAGCATGAGCCCAAACCAACCATAAGTTTGGTGGGATGGACTCTCTGGGGATCTTCAGAGCAGAGTAAATAGTATTAGCCAGGTTGATGGAATCTCAGATATGGCACCAGCCTGCCGGCTCTGTGGTGTGTGGGAGGATTCAGAAAAGTGACATTGGCCTCTGCCCACCTTTCTGTCTGAGAGAAAGCTGTCGTCCAGCTCTCACCTTGATGTCAGACACTTCAGTTCCTCCCTGTATTCCACGGGTGCCTTTCAAGCTGCCACCCCAGTGCTGGAGCTCAGAGGAAGTGAGTCTGATTAAGTCCGTGTGTGGGTTCTTTAAGAGGAACTGCTTGGGACTCCACAGAGTTTCTTTCACTGACTCAATCCCTGTTGGATTTTGCAGCCAGAAGTTGTGGGAACTTATCTTCCTGGTACTGGAACCCTGGCCTGGGGGAACTGGTACAGGGCTGGGACTCCTTGTTCCCGAGATATCCCTCCTGGATTTTTATCCACCACACATGGATGTAGGACCAGCTTGTTCTGCATCTCTGTCCCTCCTACCAGTCTGCATGGATGTGGTTTCTTTAATTCTGTAGTTGTCAGACTTCCACTCAACTCAATTTCTGATGATTCTGAGTGATGGTTGTTCTCCATTTTAGCTGTAATTTTGATGTGGTCACATGAGGGGGAGAGCTATGTCTACTACCTACACTCCCACCTTGACAAATGCTGCCATCCTGACTGGAAGTTGTCGCTCCACTTGTTTTCATGCATTAATGGATTGCTTCTTCTATGTGTCCTGACCAGGGACCAAACACAACCGTGATGTATTGGGGTGATGCTCTAACCAACTGAGCTACTTGGCCCGTGCAGTAGATTTTTTAAATGAGATAACAAAGCAGGTACTATTATCCCCAGTTTAAAAACAAAGAAATCAAAGCACAACTACTGATTTTCCTAAGAAAATGTAGCAAATTAAGAAGAGAAAGAAATTTGTAGCAAAAAAACCATGTAACACTAGTTCAGTGTGTGTTTTGATAAGCCAACTGCTGTGATCCACTCACCACTGAAATCTGTCTTGTACTATGACACTCAGCTTCACAAGTCTTTTTCTCCTAAAGTACCAGGAATGTTGTTCCCCACAAGAAAATGTCAAGTTTACTTTAAGAGCACTTACTACATTTCACTTATTTAAAGGATGGGATAAGTATCCTTTTCTCACAAAATTACGTGTCATGGGATTTCTGCTGTGCAGTTACAGAATTCAATTGCCACACACCACTTGAGGGCACAGTGTTCTCTTGTTATTGACAAGGCAAAGGGGAACATTCAAAAGGAGCTCCTTCTGAATTATGGGGCTGAGGAAGGATCAATGAAAAATAATAACCATGACCATAATAACAATTAAGTTTTCTATACCAATATGTCAAATCCATCTGATTCTTTGGATTTTTCCTTTGAGATAAAGAAACCCAATTGCTTCTTATATAATGGTCCCTATAACAGCTCAATTGCTCTTCAAATCTGAGACCTGTGATCAGGTCTCATTTCCCAACATGATCAGGCGGCACCTATGAGGTCAAGGTTACAGAAATCATAGTAAGTGAAACCACATCTGAAAATTCACAAAATACATCAAGAAAAGGTTCACTCACCTAGCTATCATCACTTCAGGTGACAGGCGCAGCATGGTGCCACACACGGATCGCGTATCATGGAGATGCACACTTGAAACCCACATGATCCTACTGACCAGTGTCGCCCCGACAAATTTAATTTTAAAAAGATGTCAGTATGAGTTTTATATTGCTGCTGTGATATATTACCACAAACTTAGTCTCAGTGGCTTAAAGGAACACACACCAATTATCTAACAGTTCTGTAGGTCAGAAATTCAAAATGGGTTTCCCTGAGCTAACAGCAAGGTGGCAGCAGGGCGGTGGTACTTGTGGGGGCTCCAGAAAAAATGTTTCCTTGCCCTTTCCAGCTTTTAAAGGCTATACCATTCCTTAGTTCGCGGCCTCTCCTTCAAAGCTAGTGAATCCCATCACTCCACCTGTGCTTCCACCGCCACACCTCCTCCTGACTCTCAATTCCCACTTCTGATCACTTTGGACTTTCCTGTATAATCCACGCTGATCTCCCACCCCAAGGTCCTTAACCTCATCGCATCACCAGGGACCCTTTGCCACGCAAAGGAACATTCACAGGCTCCAGGGATTAGCAAACAGGTAGACATCTTTGGGGCCATTATTCTGCCTACCACAATGCTTGTAGCTAATGGCAATCTGAAACAGAAAGTTCTCTGAATCCACACCATTTAGGGTCATGAAAAATGTAAGGGACTTGGAAGCACGTGGACCTACACTGGGATTTGGATTCTGGAATCAGCTACTCCACACTGAGCAAGCTCAGTTTCCTCATCTATAGCATTGTTGTAATATCTACATGAGAAGGTTATTAGGGTATTAAATGAAGATACGGATGTGAACACACAGAGTACTGCAGCTGGTGAACAAATATAGAAATCGAATGAACGACAATTTATCTTGCCTTCCATGTTCAGAGTTTGAAGCTTAAATAACAATCATTATTTCCTTAGTAAAGCATATGTTCATTTTCTTGGCCAATCCTTCCTTGTACTATTAATATTCTTTTCCACTAAGAAGTTTCGAATAATTTTATTCTAACATTTATATAACTAAAGGGTTAGTGTGTAATGATCCTGATTATTAATTTTAACTCAAGATAAAATATTGCTCTGAAAAATGTTATCTATATATATTGTATACTTCAATATATATAGAAGTTGGGATTTTAGAAGAGTTTATAGTTTTTAAAGTTTATGGCAAAGAAATTCAACATTTTTATAAAATCCCTTTTAAAGTGACTTTTAAAATTCATTATGTAAAAAGGCACAGATTTTTTCAAATTATAGCTTTGAGATTTGCTCCCACCACACATATCTTTGTGATGAGTAATGAATAATTATCACTATTAGAAAGTGTCTCTCATTTCAACTATTAAGACATAATTCACTGTTTTTTTAATAGATAATTTACCACAAAGCTTCTTAAAACTGACTTTTGTCTATAATATGAAGATATAGTTCAGGTAATTTTCGGCAACCACCTCTTGCAGTATTTAAAGAAGAACACATCTACCATTTTAAAAAACAAAAACTGCATTGTAAGACCTCAAATGCTGACCTAATGAAATCTAATGTGAATCTAGCTAGACAAGAGACAACCAACCTAGCAGTATAATCACGACTTATGTGATAAACACAGTGTCCCAATGTGTCCCTGTCCCAACCCCAACCCTGACACAATCTCCACTGGGAACCTCTACAATACCAACTAGAAGGAGAGTCTTGTTATAAGCCAACTCAGCAAACACCAGGTGTAAAAGTTAAGGCCCAGAAAATACTTCCACATTCTCACAAATATTTGCTTTGCCCTGCTGAAAAATCTCCCCAGTGAAGAAGAGTAGCCTTGAATTCCAAACTTCTTATTTGCTGCCCAAAGACTTACTGAAACTAGTGACTGTTTAGCTGCTTAGGAGAAGAAAAGGGGAAAAAAGGGGGCTTCATATGAGGTATAAAGTAATGTACCTTTTCTTTTTCTAGGTTACCTCTATTCAATATAAAACAAAATTGCTATATCCTTCCCTAAGTGGCAAAGTTTAAGGCTGTTTGGATTTTTTCAACATCAGAACCAAAATGTAATATACAACATGATGTTAACAGGTATTTTTTTCTTTAGGAAACACTTTTGTGGAAGTTTCTTTACTCATGCACACTGAAAACTAAGGCAAGATAAGAGAGAAAATATTTGATATCTAAGATAACATGATAATATATCATCAGAAATAATTCAGGGACACAAAGCACTGTACAGGCCTCTAAATTTATAAAACATTTTTGATGATTTGAATGATTTTTATAAACGTTTCAAAAATATCTGCTGCACCAATCACGTACACAGCTTGGGGCTGAGTACTCAGCAAGGCTGAGGGGTGTGAGGAAGAGCCACACAGACGTACAAGCCCACTCTTCTAACACCACCAGCCCTGTCCGCCAGCTCTAGCAGGACCTTTGCTTCGGTAATCACTGTCCTTTTCTCTCTACCTGTTCTGCTGCTGCTGTCACTGCTGCCACTCTCATTCACTGATCATTAATGAGCCAGGAGCATGACACACAGTGTCCTATAACTATTTTCCTATGCGCTCACTTTTTTTAAAACCAGTGCCTAATCCTCTTCTCTCCCCAAAGTCTAGGGGGGAAACCAGTAGCTTGTGTGGGTCATGCCTGCTTGTTTATTCTGCCTTCCTCTGGATGACACTAAACAGAAGTCCTCACCTGCTGTGGGTTGACACAGCAGCTTCTGTGTGAGGGCCTCTGACTGACAGCGGGCCCCTCCCAGGACAGGCATCAAAACTCTTTTGAAAGGAATGTGAATTACTCCAAAGCTCTAATCTCTGTACACATCGCTAAGACACTAGGTTTCAGGTCAAGAAGTCCCATGCATATGTTTAAAACCACTCTTAAACATGAAAGTGTCTGATGGCAGGACGTGGTCGGCAGGTGTGAACAGAAGACAGATGCTGCTTTCCTTTCTGCTGTCCGTCCAGAGCTCATTCCAGTCCCACCAAACAGGGAATTAAATTGGAAAACGAAATTTGTTCAAAACAGGAGGCTGGCACATACAACTAAACACATACAAATTCCCATTTCGGAGAGTATATACAGCCAAGGAACATCTCACTTGCACTCTTTTTAATCCCATGGACAACTTTCCAAACATTTAAAATTACATTTACAATAATCCTGGGTTGTAAATTATAGAGGAAGCAATGGTGTGCCTAGTAGATCCTAAAAAACTAATAGTAAAGAGATTTCAGGGTGCCCAGAGAGCTTGTAGCATGTTCAAAATATTAAAGATTTATATCTCTAAAGTACAGCCTTAGGAAAAATAATTTCAAAATGAAATAAACACTGAAATCTAAAATACAGACAAAATTGGCAAAAATTGTGCTTGCCAAGTAGCCTAAAATAATGTTGCTTCCTGATAGAATTTTATTTTAAAAACCAAAATTCTGTTCTCCTATTTTTGGAACATAAAAATCACCACCAATATTACAGACTATAAGTTTAGCAAATAGCACATTTCAGAACCTTGGTTTACACCTGACACTTATTATTTCATTTAATTTCAACATTAATGTTATATGTCCATTACATTTCAATGAAGCTGGGTAAAAAATAAAAATGAAACTGGAATGGTGGGTACAGCTATATTGGTAGTATCTGTACCAGTGCTCAATGTGGGCTATCTTCAAACTGCTTCTTGTCCATCGGAGACAAGGTTAAGAAATCCCTACCAGGCCACAGAGGAACTGACTGCCTGCTTCCTCGAGAGAGGCTTCTTGTGCAAACATGCCAGTCGCACTAGCAGCGTTTCATTATATGGCTGACTGACACTCGGCAGCTCACCTGTGCGGACAGTTAACAACACTTTGCCGACTGGCGCTAGTGCATAGCTCCAGGTAGCATTGATTGATATTTTTATATATTGTCCCTTAGATTCGGGCTTCCTTCCTCACATTCCACTGAAACCAAACTCCTAAAGAATGGTAAACATTTTTTTACCCTCCTTGATTTTCTGCAGAACACACCAATCTCTTAACCCCCTTTCCTTTACAGGCTTTGACTAAAATGCACACGCTGGTTATCTTTGTGCCTTATCTTTGACTCTTCCTTTTCTGTCACCTTGGCCATCGTTTCATTCCCTTTCTCACCCAAGTGAAGGCATCCTCTACGTTCTGAACGTAGACCACTTTTTCCTCCTTTCTTTCCCTCCTGATGTGCAATCTCACATGCTCTTGAGGCCTCAGCCTTCACCTCCAGTGCACAAGCTGCAGCGGTGATGTTTTTGTGCCCTTTGCAACACCCACCACAAACTTCTCTGCACAGAGTAGATGTCCAGTAAACATCTACGGAACCGAGAAAGGAGTGACCTATGTGCACCATTTGGCACTATTGCCAGCAGTGGAGATCATTTGTCTTCACCGCATTAGGCAGTAATGAAGAAGCACATTGATTGATGAAGTAGCAATAGTTACTGTATTGAAAATAGTAAATAAAGTTAAATATTAATACTAACAAAATCTAAGAAAATTAAAATGGAAATGTTAAAAATATTTAAAATAAAAAATATTAGAGGTAAATTATTTTATAGCTGCATAAATTAAAATTAATTCATCATCAGAAATAAAATATAGCAGGGATAAAGTGATCTTAATATTGTAATTTTAACTTTTCCTGTTGTCACAATTTCATTGCTTTAAAATTTAATCAAAACAGTGAAAATACATAAATACAACCAGCAAATAAATTATTTTCTTGATGGTTTTACTCCCAAAGCTTCAACATAAAAGGAAATATACATTACAAAAGCATCATGTATCTGAATCCCTTCCCAGTATTCTTCTTAATCTGCCCATTAGTCTTCCTAAACTTCTTAATCTTTTCTTCCCTTCCCCTTGGAACCTTCACAATATCTTCAAAGCCGATTAAAGCTTATTCTCTCATACTCTTTATTCCTACAGACTTTGCTCTACTTTTTAATTATTTCTATAAACAGATTTTATAAAACTGAATGTTAAAATAAGTGTTCACTTGATGAAAAACAATGACCAGTTTACCATATAATGCATAACTCAAATGCACTATAAGAATGATACTGTGATACCCATGACTGACACATGAAATGCATATGTCAGGGAAAGGAAACGACACAGCAGCATGCAAATATGCAAGAATCAGCAATGCTGCTGTTTCAGCATAAACACCCAGTAGCCACAGAACTCAGCAGTGCTTGCCTGGCCTCGAACAAAGTAATTAATCACAGGACAGGGGAGTGTAAGATCAACTAGGAAAAATATTGAACATCGTGAGATTACACTTTGGTGATATTCATGCACCAGTAACTTCAGAGCAATGCTTTGCTATGTAGGGCACTGGTAGATATTTATATCCTTACAGCAACACCAAAAAGATAAACTAAAAATAATCACTACATGTATTAAGAACTTGGGGGTGATTTTGCTATTATTATTACTCATTTTTTTTTTCTGAAAAGAAGGTTAGTTGTAAGTTACTGCCAGACAAAATGTCATTTTTTGAGGACTGTACTAATCAGACTGTGACAACACTCCTGGAGATCAAATGAGCGAACCCTAACTGCAGCATGACGCCCGGGAGCACGCTGTGATGAGGGTGACTGAATGACAGACAAAAACCATTAAAAGTCTTTTAATATTCAGATAGCATCTGACGGTTTAGAAAGACATTCCTTTTCATTCTTAATTTCATTTTTTAAGCCTTACTGAAAGCATATTGGCTGGGGGCTCACAGAATTGATGGAGGCGGAGCAGCAGGCTAGGAAGAAAGGCAGAGGCTGCAGGCTTGGCGGCTAGAAGCAAAATAACTGTCAATGTTATGTTGCTGTTTATCTTTCATGTGATAAACACAGTATGTCTTCTATGTATATGACTCCCGAGAGTCAGAAATGTTAATGAAGAATCTATAAAACCACCAAATAGGAGACAGCAGCAACCCAATGATGATCTCATTTACATTTCAATGTCAGCAGCCCTACCACCTTCAAGTCCTTACGGCAAACTTTCTTAGGAAACAAGACAAACGAACATGTTGAACAGATAGCGCCTATAATGGGAGTTCTGAGGGAACAATTCTGAGGAGAGGACTGGAGGGGACCCCAGTCACGTGACACAGCAGGACGTTGTTGCAAGCAGACTGCAATGGGGCAGAATCGCAGAATTGAAGGTCTGCGGGGTGCCAGGCACTACAGAGGTGGTGGGGTGCGATGATCACAAAAGAAAAAAGGGGTTGGCTCCACGCCTCAAGGGGAACTTGAAACCCTCACCAGAAGTCTCCCCTGCTCACACAGGGATGGTACAGATGCTTTCAAAATGCCTTGCTCTTTCCCCACACCCTCCAGACCGCAGGTCCATGGGGACCGTGAGCACCTCACTCTCTCCTATCCGCGAAAGCCAGGAGCCTCTCTCATTCTTACATCTTTCTGCCACCTGTCACCCATCGCAAGGTCCTGTGGATTCGGCCTCCTGTGCCCTTAGAGTAGCACCAGAAAGAGGAACGACCACTCCCACACCAGGCCTCACACACAATCTCTTCTGTCCAGCCATCTGCTCTGGGCTTAGGTCAGGCCTTCGCTGTCAGGCCTTAACTGTTCCTCTTGCCCCTCGTGTGAATCAGTGAAATTTGGGCCTCCCTTTCTTCATTTTTAAAATGGATATGATAATAATAATAACGCCTAACTTATAGATATTTTTAGAGAACAAAATGAGTTGATACACATAAACACATAGAATAAGTGCCTGCAGCCCAGTAAATACTCAATTCATGGGAGTTATTACTGTTCTTATTTACTGAGAATGTCAGAGAGAGGAAGAGGATAAAAACAAGTCCCCAAACACAACTCCAACCCCCTACTACCAGTGACACCACACTATGTATTTGTTCACTTGTCTGTAACTCCCACCAGACGAAGAACTCATTCTGTGTCCAGCAAAGAGTAAGTATGTAACAAATGCTTATTGAATTTTTTTAAAAATTTACTTCTAGCTCTGGCTGGTGTGGCTCAGTTGGTTGGAGCATGGTCCTGTAAACCAAAAGGCCACAGTTTGATTCCCCATCAGGGCACATGCTTAGGCTATGGGTTCAGTCCCCAGTGTGGGTTCAGGGCACATTTGGGAGGCAACCGAACAAAGTTTCTCTTGCATCCATATTTCTGTCTCTTTCTCTGTCCCTCTGTCTACCAGCTCCACTCTCTCTGGAATCAATGGATATATCCTTGGGTAAGGATTTTTTAAAAATTCTAATTATTATGTGAAATGTTAAGGAGACTTATTTAAGAAACAGAAGATCAAAACTATGAATAAAATGGCAAGAAATGCATATCTATCAACAACTGAATCTCAAAAACAAACTAAGCAAACAGGAAGAACAGAGACAGACTCATGGATACAGACAGCATTTTGATGGTTGCCATGACTGCAGGGAAATGGGTGAAGAGGTGAGGGCATTAAGAAGTACTAATAGGTAGTTACAGAATAGCCATGGGGATGTAAAGAACAGTATAGGACATGGAGTAGCCAGAGAACTTATACGCACAATCCATGGACATGAACAATGGTGTGGGGATTGCCTGAGGGAGTGGGAGTGCTGGGTGGAGGGTGACAAGGGGAAAAACTGGGACAACTGTAACAGCATAATCAATAAAATATAATTAAAAAATAAAAGAAACATATTAAAACTCTAATTATATATTACATAATCATTTCATAGCCTTTTAATCAATTTTAGTCAAATAGTGACTGAAGAGTGTAATTACAAAAACATACGAAACAAAAGTTTCTATCATGACTTTACTGTCTTCTCTCGAAACTAAAAATTACATAGGCAGAGCACACCAGGCTCTAATGGAAAATGAGGCTCAAATATTTAACTTCCCAAAATGTCATATTTGAATCACTTTACCATCACATATGCGAAGCTACGTTAGACAGTGGAGACATCTGCTTCCTTGGCCGAAAGTGTTGGCACTTGCGGAGATTTAAGATGCAGACAGCACGTGTTAAACAACAGCCTGCAGGGCTGCGGGGTGGCCTACAGCCCGGAGCTGCCCAGGCTGGGGACTGCACCCTTTGTGTCCCCACAGTCAGAGGGGCTACCCTAGGGAGGTGGCTGGGAGGCTGGCTAGCCCCCACCTCTCACACACACATTTCAGGCCACAAGGCCCCTAATTTCTCCTGCTGCCTTTGGTTCAGTGCTTCCTCATTCAATCTGTTCAACCACTGTCCATTGATGAGCTAGTCCTCAGCTAGTTACAGTCCCTTTCAGAGAAGTTACTGGTAAAAGGAGCTCTAACACCTGATACATAATCTTCAATTCCTTTTTAAATTTTATCCTGTTTCTACTGACATATTATTAACATACAACATTGTGTAAGTTTAAGGTGTGCAATGGGATGATTTGATACACATGTATATTGCAAAATGACTGCCACAAAAAGGTGAGCTAACACTTCCTCACCTCACTTTACTTTGTGTGTGTGTGTGTGTGGTAAGAACCATTATGATCTACTCTCTTTGCAACTTTCAAGTCTAAAATACAGTATTTTGTTAACTATAGTCACCCTGCTATAGATTAGTTCTTCAGGGCTTATTCATTTTATGACTGGAAATCTGTACCCCTTGTCAACATCTCTGTTTCACCCACTCCCAGCCCCTGGCAATCACCATTCTACCCTCTCCTTCTCTCTAAGTGAGGTCATACAATGTCTGTCTTCCTTTGGCTTATTTCACTTAGTGTAATGCTCTCATGGTTCATTCCTGTTGCTGCAAATAGCAGGATTTCCTTCTTTCTCGTGGGTAAATAATATTCCATTATATAAATACACACACACATGCACGCACACACACACACAACCACATCTTCTTTATACTTTTATCCAAGGATGCATGCTTAGGTTGTTCGGTGTCTTGGCTATCATCAATAATGCTGCAAAGAACATGGGTGTGCGGATATCTCTTTGGGTTCCTGATTTCTCATTTCTTTTGGATGCATACTCAGAAGCAGAATTGCTGGATCATATGTGGTAGTTTTATTTTTAATTTTTGAGGAATCTCCATGCTCTTCTATTTCCATAGTGGCTACACCAAGTTACTTTCCCACTAATGTGTGAAAGGGTTTCCTTTTCTCTGCATCCTTGTCAATACCTGTTATCACCTGTCTTTTTTGTAGTAGTCATTCTAACAGATGTGATGTGATGTCTCACTGTGGTTTTGATTTGTACTTCCCTCATGATTAATGATGTTGAGGACCTTTTCATGTACCCATTGGTCATCTGTATGTCTTCTTTGGAAAAATGTCTATTCTGTTTCCCTGCTCATTTGTTCATTGGATTTCTTTTGCTATTGAATTTTATGGGTTTTGTATATATTTTGGGTATTGATGCCTTATCAAACATAGCATTTCCAAATATTTTCTCCTGTTCCCTAGGTTGCATTTTTGTTGATCTTTAATTCATTAAGAGAAACAAGCTACATTTTTAAAATTTCAGAAAAAGGGGGCCTTGCATATGGATTCAGGGAGATGGCAGAGGGCGAGACCTTTGTGAAGGACTTCACATCTGTTGTTGGTTGTGACACATCTTGGTAGATGCACCAGGTAGACTAAGAAAGGACTAGATGGTTACAGGTGGAGGCAATAGTCATCAGGAAGGCTGAGAAGTGGAAAGGTCCTCAGGTGAGATAGAGTGTGTTTAGGGAGCAGCATGGCTACAACGCGATGGGAACAAACCGATGGGAGAGCAAAGATGAGGATAAATGATAATGACACAGCAGGAAGGCACACACTCCTGAAGCCACGTACAGGGGGTGAGACCCTACAAGGCAATGAAGGTCACCACAGTCATTTGCACAGTGGTCTGCAAAGGGAAACCAATGAGGAGAAAAGTTGGATGGCTACTAGAACATTCCAAGCAAGAAGGAAGGAGGTATCATATTCAGAAAATGACATGATAAAGGATGCAACCAAGAAGTTATTCTGACTCATCAAAAGGTAAATGAGTCTGTAATTGGGTAAGTCTAAATATGACCTCTCCCCTTTTCCCTACAAGTAGCTGGCAGAGCATGACCAGGAATTGCAAGCTAGTGCAAGGAGTGAAACAGCTAATGTTTACTGAAGGTCTCCAGTGTGTGAGATGAATTATTTAGATTATCTCATTTGAATCTCTATATCAAGCCATTCTGAGGCTGTGTTTTATGATTATTTATTTACAAATGAAAAAACATAGGTTCAGAGAAGATGATGAGCTCATGATCAAAGAACGGATAGTAAAGGAGGTGAATAACCGACAGTATCAACTGGAAGAGCACCTACTATTTGTCAGGGATTGTGAGAAACAATGGTGAACACAGAAACACAGTCTGCTGCTGTATGCAAACTCAGACTTGACTCGTAAGCTCTCCTCCTCCTTTTTTTCACCACTGCTTTCTACTCTTATAAAAAAAAATCACTGGTCTGACTCAGTTACAGCATTTGACAAATGCCGTGTTGTGCCCCCACCACTGATATTAAGCCTAATTTTAATTATTTTAAAAATCATTATACTTGGCTAAAGAATTTGTTTTCACCCTTCCTTTTATTTATTTTCTTAAAGATTTTATTTATTTATTTTTAGAGATGGGAAGGGAAGGAGAAAGAGAGGGAAAGAAACATCAATGTGTGGTTGCTTCTCATGCACCCCCTACTGGAAACCTGGCCTGCAACCCAAGCACGTGGCCTGACTGGGAATTGAACCAGAGACCCTTTGGTTCACAGGCTGGTACTCAATCCACTGAGCCACACCAGCCAAGGCTACCCTTCCTTTCATCATGCTGGTGAACACAGGAAGTCATAGTACTTTGTGTTTAATTGTTCCTTATTCATATTTAATCATGAAAAACTGATACCAACTCTCAGATCAATGCAAAGAAGCAGTTAATACAAAAACCTGGGCCTTCTCTTCACTTCTGCAGTCTCACCTTTCCTGAACCAGAACAATTACTTTAGCTTCAAAATGATCTGCCAGATATCAGAATACAGAGTACAAAAAACCTATTTACATCAAAGTACTTAATTAATTTGAACAGATTGCACTAGAAGGAAAATTCCATGAATAATTTGCATATTTTATATGCAGGATATTAAAAATTGAAATACCCATGAATTCTATGACAATTAGAAAACATTGCCTCATTCACTCAATAAATATTAATTGAGCACTTACTAAGCCCAAGGTAACATTACAAGGCTTGTGAAAGATACAGAAATTACTAAAGCAGGATTCTGCTTCCAGATCCTGCAGTGTGGTAGCACAGAGGACATGAGAAAGACAAACATAATTGTAGTTAGGGGCATGTGGTTGTTGGGAGACAATCCTTCATGGGTCTCTTGCATTTCCACATGTATTGTGAGTGAGGCACTGACTGTCCTTTGTTCTGAACTCTCTTTTCAAGGATGTTTCTATAGCAAACAGCTCCGAATGGCAGAGGGGTATCTCCCTTTGGAACAAAAGGCAGTTTCACTTACAATCACGGAAGACACAGCATCTCTTTGCTTACTGTCCAGTGTAATAATGTCTCTCGCTGGAGCAGCGATTTTCAACCTTTGTCATCTCACATAACACATAAACTAATAACTAAAATTCTGCTGCACACCAAAAAATATCTTTTGCTAATATGACATAAATAAAGGTATAATTTTGATTCATTCATATCAGACACTTGTTGTTGTATTGGCTGTTGTCATTTTTTTACTTGACAGTCTAAGAGAAAAGAGGTCAGTGCCCTGATTAAATACTCAGATATTGCATGTTTCAAATTTTTTTGCAGCACACCAGTTGAAAATCGCTGCTCCAGAGCAAAGGACAGACATATTTTCTACCCATTGTAAAAGATTTGGGTTCCATAAGCTCAATGATCCTCTCCTGTAATTCAACCGGCCTTCCTCACACCACCCTAGGAACTGGGGCTCTAGGAAGAGGGACAAGGAAACTCAGATTCACATACTGCTGTTGTTATGAGGGATAAACTGTCCTTTGTCTCTGATCTAGGAGTCTTATGTCTTTCCCAGCATCCGTGCCACTGTTTCAGACATTCTGCCTTGCTGGCTGGGTAAATCACAGATCCTTGACAACTCTTGACAGTGGTAGGCTGCAAATATGGCCTCAGATTCGTCCCCTCTGTCACACTTACAGCTTTTCATATGCCTTCTTACACTGATTCTGGGCTTGGCCATATGACTTGATTGATGAATGGGACATCAGTAAACACAATGCAAACAGAAGCTTGAAAAGCACCTGTGCACTGAGTCCTGTCCTCTTCCCATGAGTCTCGTCATGTGAAAAAGCCCAAGCTATCCACTTCATGAGAAATACATACCAGTGTTCTCTACCACCCAAGCCAAGAGCCTACCAACCACAAGACATGTGAACAAGGCCAACTCAGATCACCAGCCACCAGTCAATTCTCCATTAACCGCTGATGGTGAGAATGAATCCAGCATAGATCAGTGGAGCTGGCAGACCAGGGCAATGACCAGCTGCTAAGTTTTGGGGTGGTTTGTTATACAACAAAGCTAGCAAATGATACACAGTGCAAGGTTCAGCCTAAGTCCGGTTAAATACTTAACTCTAGCATTCAGCACAGTGGCTACAAAAGAGAAGAGCCAACTATTCCAACTTTGTCTTTGGTTTATCAATCTGAACAATGAATACACAAGTCACTTAGTTTTCACCTCACAAACAGGTGATGAAATTGAAGAAACTGTGCATGAATCCAGCAGGAATTGTAGTTAAGGGCAGAGAGCACACCTGGTACTCAAGGAGACAGATGCCACAGTGTGTGAGATCAGCTCTTCTCCTTAATATCTATCTGGCAGTCGTTGGGCAGATTATTTAGGATCACTGCACTTTAGTTTCCTTATCTGCAGAATAATGAAGCCTTCTCCATAGGCATTAGAACACAGGTACTATGGAAGAGGCACTCTGTGTCTAACCTGCCAGAGTATCCAGGGCATCGTGGTGAAAGAGGTGAAAGACCAGGAGTAGCAACAAACACTATTAAATGCCAACATGGAAAGTGCTTTCTTGCACTCACATGCATGCACTTGCTCACATGCACACATGCACAATATCAAACCATTTCCCAAAATTAAATTAAAAACCCAATCAGGACATATTTAAAAGGAAAGAAGCTAAGCACCAACAGGGTTCTATTACGTTGTGCAGGAAGACAAAACTTATATCATAGAATGCACACATGTTATATATAACAACCCAGAGTGTATTACTTAAAACGCCCTCGGATTAATATAGTCTTTCTAGAAGGTTAATGCCCAACAGTTTGAGAGTGCATAAAATATATCATTATGCAAATGCAACTTAAGGTCGCTTTTCACATATTCTATGTCATTTCTGAAGTTTAGAATTAAATTCCTATTTTTTGTTCTAGATAGACATTTTAAGTAATCACCTTTTTTTCCTTTTACGTTACTAGGTTTCACCACATTTAAAACACTTTTTCTAAAAGTCTCCCTTTTATGATTTGGCATCTTTGAAAATTTGCCTTAGCTGCTGGTTTGCAACTGAATGCAGTTGATATTGTCTCTTAATCATCAAATGCAAGATTACGGTTGGAAACAGTCAAACCAAGCCAACACACTGCCCATGGGCCTACACTGGTTGCTGTACCATTTTGAGACTTTCATAAAGAAAATTTTTTAAGTTCATCATTGTATATATATTCTCATTTATATACAGAAATTATATGCTGCTATGTTTTGAAATTATTAAGCAATATAACATTGAAAACAGAATTAAATAAGACTTAAACAATGTATTTCAGAAATTAATCTTTTAAAATATTCTGGTTAGTGATTGTCCATGTGAGAGGTAGAAAGGCATATTAGTTAAGAGTCAGATGTGGATTTTAATTCCAGATCTGCCACTTAGAATCTGTGCGACTTATTACTCAACCTCGAAGGTATCTCAAATTACTTAAGTTCTCAGATTCAGTTTTCATATATGTAACGTGTTGATTTGTACAGTACACGGATGTGTTTGTAAAACCGGTTGTTGTGAGGATCAAATGAGATATGTATACGCAATCCTTGTGTGCCACCTGCATCACAGGAAGTACTAACTAAATGGCATTTAACGAGCTTTCACCACACTGTACACATTCATCGTCAAAAACACAGACACGTCACCCTCACATGAGCCACTGGGAACCCAACTCCAGAGTTCCGGTAAACGAGACCGCGCACCCACACGCATGCAGCCCAGAGAGGCCCATGGGTCCCACTGCACCTCTGTCCCTAGAGCAGAGAGCTGGAAAGCACTAAGGCAAGAAGACGCATAGAAAATTAAAAATCAGAAACATCACATATCTTTAGGGACTTGGTTTATTTTAATAAATTGTTTTCAGATTGTCCTTCTTATCCTGAATCTAGAAACATCGAGGCTCTGGCAGGGTAGTTCATTTGGTTAAAGCGTGTCCTGATACATGAAGGTTACAGGTTTGACCCCAGTCAGGGCACATACAAGAAGCAACAAATGAATGCACAAGAAAGTGGAACAACAAGTCAATGTCTGTCTCTCTCTCTCTCAAACAAAGGAAGGAAGGAAGGGAGGGAGGGAGGGAGGGAGGCCTACCACCAGCCCACACCCACGCATTAAGAAGTACTATAATGCCACCCTTTCTTATGGTGGTCAAATGTTAAATGTCCCTCAACTCAGACGCAATGGAGAGGTCTGAAGGTCCCACTGGAAGGACATCCAGGTACTCAGGTGAGAGAGGATTCCAACAGGGCCCCCAGCTCATTCTGCCCAGGAAAGGCCCCAACATGCACAACTCTGGGAACTATCTTCTAACTGGCTGACAGTTGCGGGACCCTTCAGTAAACGCTGTCATCCTCTGTTGAACTGACATCTTAAGGGAAACAAAAACCTTGACTTACCCGAAAGTAGTCGCTGCAGGCAGCTAGGACTGCCTTGTGAGCATGGAATTTCTGTTCCTCAGCAATCAGGGTGACGTCACAGAGGATGCCGTCACTCCTCTGCTGATTCAACGCAGCCAGGACACTGTCATTGTGGGATTCGGAGTGGCAGAGCCTCTGGCCTGTCAGCATTTCTTGAATACTGTGAACAAGAGCAGTCAAGTCAGCTTTCCTGTACCCCAGCCCCTCGGCTGCCCCAGGCTCCCTCACTCCCTCTCACCCACTTAGGGACTGCGGGCTCCAGCACACTACAGAAGCGGGGCCTCCGTACTTCCCCACTGTCTTTCTCTCCACCATGCTCTGCTCTGCTTTTCTAGACTCCTCTTTTCCTCATCCCTTCAGGGGTCCTCTTTCTTTCCCACTAATGCTTCTCTTTCTGAATTTGTTTGCGGGTGTGTCCCTGTGTCTGTGCCCTACCCATGTATGTGGGTCTGCAAGCCTCTGCTTCCTGGCCCCTGTCCCCTCAGTACATGTACATCTCTGAGTGAAAGTGCATCTAAATTGTGCACGTCTGTGTGTGACTCTGTCTCCTCTGTGACCCCCCTCCTGAACTCTCTGCTTCCATCTTCAGCTCTGTGACTCCTGTGGGGGGATCACACAAGCTCAGAATGAGACCACAGCCATGCACTGACCCAGTACAGAATCCATGAGACCTGCCTGACCCACCACAGATCCAAGCAGCTACCTGGTCCCCCACAGCACACAATATTCTATTAATAATTAAAACAGAACTGAGCAAATGTTGGTGAGAGAAACTAAGGGTTGCCAGTGACCATTCCATGTGAAAAGCTATTGATTAAACCATAGCTGCTTATCAGTAACCTCGGAAAATTATAAACATCAAAAGAAATGCCATTGTAAGTGAAAAATATTTAAGCCTGAAAGTAAAATATACCTGCAACTTCAGCCATCAGTGTCTTTATGTGATCATTGTACTAGATTTATTAATGACTACACAATTTTATTTCCTTTTCTTTCTTGGAAGTTGCTAAATTTACCCATTGTAAAACTTCTTCATTCCCTACCCCATTCTAAAATATTCTTCCCATGTCCTTTCAAAACATCTAGGCAAAACCTCAGATCTTCCTAAAACAATGTAATAGTAATGCCATAAACACAAAATGCAGGCTGCTTATATAGACAGCTATGAACAACCACAGCTCTGATGTGTGGAAATTTCCACAGTGCACTGAACTCTCAGAGCTAGCACTGCACCAAGACGGGTGAGCAGCACCAGTGATAAATTACGCCCAGATCAAAAATAAGGGCTACTGACCTTCGTTTCAGGTCTGTGGATTCGTCATCAAGCTGAGTAAAGATACTCTGCGAAGACTGGGCACCGTCTCTCCTATCCTGACCACTCCTGCATCCACTCCCTCCCTCTGAGTGTGAAAGAGGCACTCAGGGGACTTCGGGAGTAAACACTGGCCTAGACTGCATGGTTAATTTATTTGACAGGGCTCTGCCCGGCCTGTGGTGCCAGCTGCCTGGTAAATTACAATTCAGCACGAATTACACCTCCTTAACATGAAGCCAGTGCTTCTTATGAAATGCCAGAGTGCACCAGTAAGCTATATTGGACATTTCTGACTGGGGAGCCTCAGAAATGTCAGAACTATTGAAAGAAAAAAAGAACCTTGACAGGAGGTGATGATATAGGAAGTTCTCGTGGGAAGGTGGGAGGATTATTTTCAGTTGAAACGCAGCAGTAGGTTTTGAAACGGTTACTGTCATTGAGTCTATCAGCATACTTTAAGTCAGCAATTGAAAACTGCATTCAGAAGCACAAGTAACTTTTTACCAGAAATTTCTATGCAAAGCCTAAAATGGAGATTAATTAGCCTGGCTCAATTAAAGATACAAAGGCATAAAATAATAGCAGAAATATTGTATCAGCTAAGTTAACCTTTAAAACCGTTTTTGAAAAAAATTTCTCTACCTCCAAAAAATTTTTCATATATATTCTAAACTGAAAGGTCTTATTATGGTCCATGAATTACTCTTAGTGATATATTATTCTTAACTCACTTAATATTCATAACAACCCTATAAGCCAGGTACTGTCGTGATGTCTACTTTACAGAATAGAAAACCAAAGGTCCAAGACCAGGCATTTTGAGAACCTAGCATCAAGAACACAGTAATGTAAATTATTACCCTCCTTTTTAAAAAACAAACAAAAAAGACAAAGCCAAAAATATAATAATTTGTAAAAAGGATGTCAAAAATCTATGATGGTAAGTTAAAAAATTCACAAGGCCCCTATTAATTTTATATTTATACTATGCATATTTAACCTCAAAATCAAAGTTGCCTTTTAAAAATGTTATACATGAACATATTTACATGACATGATGGTAAGAAATGTTTGAAATCACGATTTAAATGCTTATCTTTGCACTGTAACTTAGTCTAAGTTTTGGAATAGAGAGATTTTTTATAACCTTAGAAAATGTATTTGAAACTCCCATAACTTTACTCCCTTTTAATATCACTTTAAAGACTTTAATAAATGTATTTTGAAATTTCATTTGTAGTGGAAGAAAATATATTAAAATAATTGCCTTAAAATATTTCCTTACTCATTTTCCAAATATAGTGCCACAATTCGTGTCCTTTTATCAAGACTGAATCAGTGTTTGAGTTTCAGATATCAATTGACAGCAAACAAATCTTGCCAGGGACAAAAAAGCTGTAAGCTGAAATTTGCCAAAGAATAAAGGGCTTGGTTTTTAAACAGTTATGATCCTGCACAATGGCACAGGACCACTCAGTGGGTTTTGAAATATTCAGGCTTAAAGAAAACAACATGCTAAATATTTAAGGCAAAACTTGGCACAAGATTCCAAATATTTTAGAACCAATGTGTTAGGAACTCTTAAAAGCAGAAACAAATACTCCAACTTTTGGCAAGAAATAAAGGCCTATTAATCAACAAGTCATTATTGTAGTCTGAAAGTAACTTTCCGCTCCCTCTCAGATGTAAATAAATCTATAAAAGACCTCAGCCCTCTAAACATGAAGGCACATGTGCCACAGAACACAGCTGGAAGGCAGCGGGCCCATCTGAGGTCAGGAACCATAAACTACGAGGAGGGGCATCAAAGACTATGACATCCCTCGTCTACATTAAGATGGGGACCAGATATGTGCTGGCAAATGGCTCCCTCAGGATCTATAATTCATACCAGATTAGCACACTAAACCTCCCAACTTGGAGCAATGTCCCTCCATTATTTGGGAAACAAAGAAAAAAGGAAAATCATATTCCTACAACTTCCTAAATTACTGAAAAAGAACAAAACATGAGGCATATTTCTCAAGGGTATACAAATTTGAGTGTCATCCTAAAATGGGGGAAGGTATTCCATGAAAGTAATGCTGCGCTTCAAAAGTCACAGGTGAGGGCACAGGGCACTGGCCTCCCCAAGGCAAGGCCACAGCCTCCCCTCGGAGGAAGTTCCCGGAACCACACGGTCCAATACAACAGCCGCCACACTGTGACTGCCGACCAAAGGGCATGCCAGATGCCAGACGCAGGATGAAAAAAAGACTGCCAAAGAGGTCATCAATATTTTTGTATTGATTGCACATTGAAATGTTAATATTCTGGATATAGTAGGTTAAATAATCTATAGAGCTAAAATTCATTCTACCTGTTTCTTTTGCCTTTTAAAACAATGGGACTCCTTGAAATTTTTCAATGATACACATGGTTGAACTGTGGTCTGTTGGACAGTGTCCAAGTTCCCGGGAGATGTGTCCTTCACTTCTTTCCAGCTGCACTCTCCGAGAGCACCGGGTGCCCTGCCAGGCTGCCAAGGAGCAGGGCTGCACCCGTGCCTCCCAGGGCCCCGGCTCTGCGGAGCGGCAAGGGGAGCCCTAGACTCCCTGAGCAGCAAATTGGTTTTTAGTGATGCCAGGGAGCAACCATTTGATTGGCCATATGTCAGCATCCAGTGACAGGGAGATAAATCAATGATGTCTTAGGGAACAGGGCTATTCATGACTTCAAGTCTTTAATTTTCATTCTGAAATTGCCAGCAGAGACTGAAAAATCAAATGCAGAGCACGCTGTCCAGGACATGGTAGGTGCCCCTCACAGGGAAGCACTGCTCTAGTGCAAATCACCACTTCAAGCTCGCAGTTATCATTTTTGATCAGAGAAATCTCAGAGAGTCTCCTTTTCATACAATAAACTTTGATTGTGTTCAGTCAGTTTTTAAGATTTAAATTCCAAAACAGCTGTTTGGTTTTTAAATATCCTGCATTTCAACTTTAAAAGTTCAAGTTCATTTCTATATCAGTGTTTACCTAATATTTAGATATATAAAAATATGCAAGTAGTTTTCAAGTAAGGCCACCAGTATGGTATTACATACTTATTATCCAAAGCAGTCAAGCAGCATAAAGAGCCTCATTTTTCAAATAGGCTATGGAAGAAAGAAGGCTGGACAAAACACCTGACGGTGCTAGAATCATCCATGATTGTCTCAATTCAGTCATCGATGAGCTATGAAATGCATTCCTAATGACTTCAATTCCACAGCCAAAATAAAAACTATTTGTATACAAGTGAAATACATTATTAAAACAACCCTATTTATTAAAGTGGTCAGGCTTTTAAAAGACCTCATCATTTAACTTCATTTTTGTAGGACAATTTATAATTTGTAAAATTTTAAAATAAATGCTAACAATTAATAACAATTGTTGAAATAATAAGCAAAAAAGACAATATGCTTACAGAATGATTAAGAAATAAGAAAACTATGGAGAAAGAAATTTAATTATAAATAGTTTTGTTTCATCCCTTCCTTCAGTCATTTACTCAAGAAACATTTACTTGTCTTGTCAGGCATCATTCCAGGTCCTGGAGGTAAGATGGTGACCAACCCAAACTTGGTAGCACTCCTTGTGGAACTTTCCATTTAGCAAAGCAGTTACACGTCAGTCAAATAACTTGGCCTCCCTGAAGTATGGCTGGCATCGCAGGCTGCAGCCAAAAGGACAGGAAAGAGTTTTCCAGGCAGGGGAACAGGAAGTCCTGTCATCCCACGGCAGGAGAGATCATGCCCTTACACAGAAGGTTAGTGGTGGCAATCCTGAGGACAAGGGAGGGCATGGTGTAGAATCTGGAGCTCAGGAAAAGGTCTCAGATAGAGACGTAAGTCTGTGCCTCATCTGCATAGAGAGGGTGACAGAGGCACAGCTGTGTCTCCAGAACACAGTTGAGAGACAATCCACAGTCAGAGGCTGCTGAGAAGATAAGAAAGACAGAATGACAGAATTCAAAACACAGATGAGGGCTGGGCTCAGTTGTGGGAAAGGCTGCCTTCTGAGTATCAGGAGAGAGGGTATAAATGGACCAGAAACATATTAAAACTATGGGCATTTGGGGCTTAAAGATTTAGTGGAACCAATTTCCACTGGACCATGGAGGCATGAAAACATGGATAATAGGGTTCATCCAAGTTGAGATTTTGTCAGGCAAATGCATCAAAAATGCAGGGAGCAAGAGTAATTAAGGATTTAAAAGAGCAATAGAATCTCAACTAGATAAGAAGAGAAACAAGGGTTGACAGACTAGTAGCAGGGCCAGTAGATGAGACATTGCAACGAGGTTAAAGCACAGCCATGACAGAGGTAGCTAAACAGGCAAGCTGGAAGGAGAAGTGGTCCTGGTAAGAATAAAGTGGCTGATATAGTGGTTTCAGAAATACAGCAAGTACTGGGGATGCCAGGTCCAAGGTGTGACCATGGGAGCAGGTAGCTCAGTGGAGGGAGAAGGTCTTTGGACATAAGCAGGTTGAAGATTCAAGGCCATGAAGGTGGGCAGATCCTCCAGGCAAACAATGAGGGCATTGGGAAGGTGTAAAGAATTTGTCGTGAGAAGACTGGGAGCCAGGTGTCAATGCTCAGTGAAAGAGACGAGATGACCCAGACAGCAGTGGAGAGAACGTGAGGGAGAGAGAGTTGAAGAGCACCATCTTCAGAAGCAGGTCTTCATTGTTGCTTTCTCAAACAACCAGTTTGTGGAGTTATGATCTCAAAGGAAAACCGTGCCCCAGGGTGACAACAACCTCTCTATCCAGCCCTCAGCTACATGAGACCTGAGGAAATGGCAATGCCACCACTTGAGAGGGTGACAAGAGAAGTGAAGCCTCAGGAGGGCAGGGCTCAATGAAGTCAGGGGTGAACAGAGCTCTTCAGGGCGAGGGAGATGGTCACAGTTCACAGGACACAGCGGAAATTGGAAAGTGGGGCAGGGAGGGCTCTGCGTCAGAGCAGAGAAGGAAAGGCCACTGTGGAGAAGATCGTGCTGTGCAGAAGAGATGGCAGTGGGACTTGACCAGCAGAAACAGAGATGGCAGATTTAAAGTAAAAGCCACTTTCAGAAGAATGCACATGGATCCAGGAAGGCAAAAATAAAGCACTTGGCTGAGGTGGTGGCAGACAGATACCACGGCCTCTCTGTGCTGTGCTGGCTGGAGGCCAAACCTACCGCGAGGCTTCTCCTGACAGTGAAATCGACTTTTTTAGGTCCTTTTTTTTTTTTTTTTTTACTATGGGAGACAGGGGCGACTGTCCTATGCATGTTAAAGTATTTAGCACCCCCAACCCCAGTGACAAGCAAAAATGTTGCCAGATAATGTACAATGTACCCTGAGGGCAAACTCATCTCCCTTGGAGAATCACTGATCTAGAGCAAGGCTCACCTGGAGCCTGCAGAGGCACAGCACTGACCGCAGCAATGCGTCTGTTTCTGAACACACTCGGGGGAGCCAGTTATCTCTCATAGCTTCAGGGGTGTGGGAGAAAGCTGCTCTTATCATTTCACAGACATACCCATTCTTAATATTTTTATAAAGAAGGAGTTCATAGGTCTATCGCCTCTCTTATCCTTTGCTCTGAAGATCCTATGACTGTTTCCTCAAAATATGTAGACTTGCCTCCACTGAGAACATTCAAAGGCATGCCCTGCATTTTCTCACTGCTTACCCCGCAGTGTGGGGGATGCTCCTGCCCTGGGCGGGCACTCCCCCAGGTCATCCGCTCCGCAGATCTCAGGTTAGAGAGAGAGTGCTTCTTCACCAAGGCAATTCCTCATTCCGTGAATCCTGTCCTTTTCCTTCAAAGCACTTTTCACAATTATATTTGCATTGTGCCTGGTGTGATCTGCCCACTGAATATACATTTTATATGGACAGTAATCTTATCCATTTTATTCACTCCTGGATCCTCTGCACCAAGTAGAGTGGGCAATAAATATTTGATAAATAAATTATTAAAAGAAAATGCTGTGAGTACTTTGAGAATATGCATTATATTCCCCAGTGACTGCTTTAAGGGAATGACAGTCATATATATGCATAGCTTTCTGATTCTACTTTAAATCCTATACCTTCATAGAAGTGTACCTCTTGTTTGAGGGAGGTTAACTTCTTAAATAAGAACAAGAGAAAAAGCAGATTCGGTCCAAGAATGATGGAACCTGTCAAGGTCTGATGTAATGACGTACAACAGTTAGCCCTGGTGCCACCACACAAAATTCATACATGCTCAGACCACTTTGCTGACTTCTTCAAACATGTGCTGCACCCCTGCTCTGCATTGGGCCCTGGAATGTGCAGTGGGAAGACTTTGGGGCTGACCACTTCATGAAGGGACATATTCCACAGGGCAGACCTGAGGCAGCGTTCTGACGGCATTTTCCAGCTGGGTTCCTCAGAGTTTCAGCCTTAGAAGTTCGAAGCAGAATCAGCAAGCATTCCAGCTGAATAAAGACAAGAAAGAAAAGCACAGTGAGCTACATGGCAAAAAAAGCATACTCTGGGCTTTTAGAATCCAAATGCATTTTATAGTGATATAACATTCTGACTAAATGCTCTTTTAATAAACAATAGTTCAAAATGTTTTTAAGTGTTTAAGTTTTTTTACTTTATTGGAACTTCAGGGACTAAGTAGTAAAATGTGTTTGAGAACAAACAATAGCTAAATTAAGGGTTACAGTAAAAATTAAAACATCACATGGCCAAAGGGAAAAATTCACATTTGATAAAATGAAGCTACAAAGTCCTAAAGCACAAACACTGGTTCACTTATCCTTTACAATGGTTTTACTTTCTCTCCAAACACAAATACTAGTGAAATTAAGATAAAACCAATCATGTCTCAGCTTAGCATCCACAGGAAGATGATTTTCTATTCAAGGAAAAGATTTCTGAAAACTAGATAAAAAAGAGCATACAGAGAGGATAAAAATTAGTAGAAAATGGAAAACAGATTCTTAGAAGAGCTTTAGGATTAGCATAGTTGGAAATATATAATAGGATGAAGCCACCAAGCTTGAAATTTCTCCTCACCCATATATTAATTTAATCCCAGTCCCAACCCTCCAGCGCCCTTCACAGCTTTTGTTTTCAATCACGGGTATAACTCTGAAGAGAAAAGTAAATTATTTGAATAGCCTGGCACACGGTCCATGACTATGCTTTACAGCTCTCATTAGAGAGTCTAGCTCCCGCTTTCTAGAACACTCAAGCAGCAAAATTAATTCCAACCTGTAAAATCTTAACAGGCTCTCCTCCACCTCAATTATATTTTGAAAACTGATTAGCAGGTTAAAAACACATAGGAAAGAAATACGTGAAACTGTGCCTATTTCTGCTGATTTGCAGAAAAGAGAGGGCTGTGTTTACAATCTAAAATTCAGTGTTTGTTATAGGGTACAAAAACCCTCAGTTGGGTATGACTGCACTGTAATCCATGTAGATATATCAGAATTCACTTAAGTATTCCATTGTTATTGAACATCAGGTTGTTCTGAATATTATTCACACAATTATATTTTTACTCTGTGCTTTCATTCTTCAATTATTAAAATATGATATTTATAGTTTCATTTATTTCTTATTTGTTTTGACAAACCTAAAAATGAGCATCATTTTCAATGAATTTATTATGACTGAGCAGCACAGAGAATGAGAAAAAATGTGAGGCACATTGTTTTATTAGCTGAGAGGCTCTGTGAGTAACCTGTCACTGCTACAGCTTCCTTTTGGAAACTAGGTTAGAATCTCCAGGCTATCATAGCCTAACACAAACACTAACAGAGATGGTCACTTGAGCTTTAAAATGGCAAAAGATTATTATTACAGAGAGGTGAAAAAAAGAAACCTTAATCTTTCTGAAAGTCTAATATTATTAAATGCTCCCAATAAGTAGGCAAATGAAAAACAAGTATCCAAAAAGTCATTCAAAATCATCCAAAATTAATGGACACATTGAACTCAGTATTTTTCAGACACTCAAAGAAAGAACAAACTGACAGTAACCAGAGGGGAGGTGGTGGGGGGGATGGGGGAAAGAGGGAAGAGTTGTCAGGAACATGTATAAAGGACACATGGACAGAGCCAAAAGGGGCAGGATCAGGGGTGGGAGGTGGGGATGGCTGGGGCGGGGGCAGTGCTGGGGGGAAATGGAGACAACTGCACTTGAACAACAATAAAAAAATCCAGAAGAACAATAATTAAAAATCAAGATAAATTCCCTTATTATTTGGAAACCAACTCACTAAATATGCTATTTTTATACTAATCCTACCTTTATTTTCAATTTTTATATTGTGCTCACCATTAACTTTGAAATATTACATTAAAATATTTCTCCCATCACTGAATTTTTTAGTACCCTCTTAAATTTTGTACCTCATTTACCTCACCCTAGTTTCTGCTGTTTTCTGTCATGTGGGTTAGTAAACCAAGAAAGTAATTCTGCAGAGAGAGAAACAGAAAAAAAGCAGATGTACAGAGAAAAAATTAGAGGCAAGAGATGGAAAGAAAGGACATTCTGATTTTCCATGCACTCCTGCCTCTGAGGATACATAAATAACCTAGATCTGTATAACAAATTCCATGTTTTATTTGGGCTAACTCAACTGGGGATTAAATGATCCCCAAGAAAATCAAGTAGAGCCCTACACAAGATTTTGTTGGGGAAAGTGGGGGTACTCTATTACTTTAAAAACACAGAGACACAGATATTCCTTTATTATGAGTTTATCTAAAAAATGAGCTACCATTTAAGTTTTAAATATTGCTTCAATGGGAAAATGCACTCTAAGAAGTCTGCAGAAAATAGTTTTAACTGCTTTTCCACACAAATTCATTAGATGAGAAGGCAAAACAGAGACACATATCCTGGGCAGTGCAGCGAGGATGATGCGAGACTATCACACTCCTCAGAGCAGCATACAATTTAAAAGTGATGAACTGTTCAGTCTGGAATTTCCTATTTGGTATTTTCAACCACAGTTTACCACAAAAGTGAGACTACAGATAAGGAGGGACTACTGTATCTAAAAATCAAAACGTCTAGATTATATGAAAATTATAGAATACAGTCGATGAGTTCTTAACAGAGTTACAAATATGTGTATAATAATATACTAAGTGTTGCTTCTAACCCTATGAGAAGGAGAAAAAATCAAAAGGCAAAAGGTGAAATATCTTTTTGCATATGATCTCACCAAAGGTTGGCAGGATGTTCAGAAAACCAATGTACATTGCCTGACACAATAATCCCAGATGTTTATTTCTAATAGAGAGAAAGCAAACTCTTTTTAAATAGTGGAATATACTAAATCATTAATTGTTTTAAAAGGGGATATGTAACCATATTTCTTCAATTAGGAAAGGAAAGCAAAATATTCATGAAATCTATGAAAGCTCATGCAAGCAGAGCTTCATGGTCTTGTATACCATTCTCTTCCACATTTTACATATTTGAAAGCATCAGGTAAAATGCATGGCACACAGTGGTGCTCCATAACCACCAGTATGACTCCCCTTGCCTGTCTCCTGGATGGAAATATTGAGAGCACACTCTGCAAAAGAGCAGATAAGAGCACAGCTGGGAGACACACTGAACGTGTTGGATGTCACAGTCAGCCTCAGGTACAACCTGACGAGATGAGGTTAGCAGGGCTCAAGAAATGTTTCTGCATTTCATTAAAAAAATAATTATCAAAATGGAGGAAGTGTAGCTTGTCTGTCACATGAGATTTTTTTAAATCCTTGTAATTTTTACAACTATAAATGATGTCGAAAGAGCATGAGATAGAAGACAATTCATTAATATTGCCAATATATAAACTATTTACATATCAATAAGAAAAAGATGAATCACTTCATAGGAAATAATAGACAAAGAGCATAAACAGGCAAATCACGAAAGCAGAGATACAAAGGAAGAGGAAACATTAAAATGTTCCCTCTGGTTAGTAATAAAAATGCAAATAAATCAACAAGATACCATTTCCTTCCAATCACATTGGCAAAGAGTGATAATGGCCAATGGGAGCGAGGAAAATGATGTTCTTATACATGTAGGCAGGGGTCTAAACTGGGACAGGCATTCCAGAAGGTAATTTGTAAATATGTACTAAAGGCCTTAGAATGAGCAAATCCTGTGATCTAAAATTCCACGTCTAGAATCCACCCTAGGGAACTAATCAGATAAGTGTGCAACAGTATATGTACAAGGAGATCCACTGGAGTGTTGTTTATATCAGCAAAAACAGAAGCAATCTGTACATTAGCAGATGAGTTAAATATGTACTGTATCTCATTCAACGGAGAATCATGTGGTACTTTAAAATGGTGGGGCACATATATAGTTATTAACATGAAAAAATATTATTTAAGAGAAAAATAAATAATAAATCAATACAAATTGTATTATGTAGAATAACTTTAGTAAGAAAATATATTTTAGATGTCAAGGATCATTATCACCATGTGAAAACTTTTTTAAATTTTGGATATCTGTATTTTCTAATGTTTGTACAATAAATAAGTACTTTGCATGGATAAAGAAGAAAAGGCGGTTTTGTGTCCCAAATCCAGTACTTACCAGACATATAACTTTAGCTAAGTAAGTTAATTCCAAGACTCAGTTTCTTCATATCCAAAACTTCATATCATTACTACTGGTATAGTAATAAACGATACCTCTTGGGGTCAGTGTAAGACTAAAACCAAAAGCAAAAAGCACTTTGCAACTGTAAAGTACTTGGTGAACACTGGTTATTGTTACTAGTTGACAGACGGTCCAATAAAAGACGACCCATAAAATGACTGGGCAAAGAAAGACCAACTGGTAGACTCTCAGGTGACATCAAGGGAAGTGTGGGGCAAATGCCAGCTCCTCCTCCACCCACACAGGCCATTACATGTACAGCAGTGTAGTTGCTTCTCAGTGTCACAAGGCGGAGGTAATGACAGTGATGACGATGATGATGGGACAGCCTTTACCAGGCCCTGAACAACTGTCCAACACAGGAACTGGTTTCCTTACCTTGTCTAATCCATTAGGCATTTTACTATCCTTTTTCTTGAATCAGGATACTAAGGCATAAAAAGGTCAGGTAATTTGTTGAAAGTCATACAACTGCTAAGTGATGAAACCAGGTTTCCAACCCAGCAGACTTGCTTCAGAGTCCACACTCAACATAACTGACACTAAGAAAGTGAATGTATTCCAGAAACAGTGCTGAAGACGGCAAGATCAAGAGCCACAAGAACCTAGTACAAGGGCCAGAGCTATAAGGCAACATGAAATTTTAAGGCAAACTAGGGCACAGCCCACTATGAGCAGGTCCCTGCCCTTGGCTGCCCTCTCGCCATCACTCTGCTCTTTAGTTGAAATCAGCCCTCTCCAGCCACTGCTGACTTGGCCTTCCAGGCTCTCCCTTCTCGAGCTCACCAGCTGTGCCAGGCCTGCTGACCACCATGCCCCTGGGTCTGAGGCAGCTGGTGCTCCGCTCAAAGCTGGTCCACAGGTAACTGAAAACTACCAGCCTTGGAAGGCCTGACAGCTGCCTCTCAACTACTGCTTCCCAGGAGCATCTGGCTTTCACATTAACTTTTCTGACCAGTACTCACCTTTCTCCAGGTGCTATAACCCACCACTCTTCAAGGAATTTCCCTCTGAGAAACTGCTTGGACTCCTGGGCACATAAGTATTGTGGGGACCCCAGCAGCCTTGAGTCCAGAGTGTGGGAGATGGCCACATGCCTTGAAATAGACATGCAAGTCCAGGAAGCATAGGAGTCCCAAACAAGATGGATGTGAAGAGTCCCACTCCAAGACACATCATAATTAAAATGCCAAAGATTAAAAATAAAGTGACAATCTTAAAAGCAGTAAGAGAAAAGGAGTTAGTTACTTACAGGGGTGTTCCCATAAGACTATCAGCTGATTTCTCAAAAGAAATTTTGCAGGCTAGAAGGGATTGCCAAGAAATATTCCAAGTCATGAAAAGCAGGGACCTACAGCCAAGATGACTCTACCCAGCAAAGCTATCATTTAGAATCAAAGGGCAGATAAAGAACTTCCCAGATAAGAAAAAATTAAATGAGTTCATCATCACCAAACCATTATTATATGAAATGTTAGAGGGACTTATTTAAGAAAAAGATCAAAACTATGAACAATAAAATGGCAAAAATACATATCTATCAACAATTGAATCTAAAAACCTAAGGAAACAAGAAGAACAGAGACAGAAACATGGATATATAGCATTTTGATGGATACCAGATGGGAGTGGGGTGTGAGGGAATGGGTGAAGAGGTGAGGGGATTAAGAAGGACAAATAGGTAGTTACAGAATAGCCATGGGGGTGTGAAGTACAGCATAGGAAATGGAGTAGCTAAAGAACTTATACACATGATCCATGAACATGAACAATGGTGAGGGGTTTACCTGAGAGAGTAGGGGGTTATTGGGTGGAGGGGGGCAAAAGGGGAAAAATCAGGACAACTGTGATAGCATAGTCAATAAAATATAATTAAAAAAATAAAATATGTTTAAGTCAGTTCTTCCAGTCACATTAGCACACCACTTTTCAGCTCTTACTTTAATTTAATTTTTAGCTCCATCACTCCTCTATGAATAGAAACATAAAATGCTTGGATCAGTTACAGTCTTGTCAAAATAACCTAACCTGCAATTATAACATCCTAAGGTGCTTCTGAAAAATGCTGCCATGAAAACTTTTTTATTAAAGAATTTCTTATGGAGCTCACGCCACTGAAAATTAAATCTTCCATCTACATCTTTATAGATGGCATAATGTAGATCTTGAAACTTTTGCTGATATACAAATTATTTATATGTTAACATTATTGTATGGCGAAAACATCAATAAGCTTCACTTATGTAATTACATAATCAGAAAACTCTGTGTAAAAAAGTTATTCATCAGATAGTAGATGAACGGTCTCCTCTAATGGTTGTTTCCTAACAAACAGAAAATATCATTTATAGTTCCCCAACCTATGATCTAGATGTAATCTAAACTCCACCCTCCAAGTAGCTTATAATTTACAAAGCAGGGCATAACATTCACATTTGCATTTTACTAATAATACAAGACATTCTGAATTTTCTTCTCTTGAGAGATGTACAATATTTTTCTCATTTTAAAATTTCTCAAATTAAAGTTGTACCTTAAATCAATATATCCATTAAAATGCTATTTTTTTTCCCTTAAAAAACTGTTGTGTGTCTTACATCGGCAAGAAGCATTAGAACTGGGCAAGCACTACAATTTAAGTACCTAATTAAAGATGACAGGAATGCAGGTACTATTACATTTGATCCCTGCAATGATCTAGCATCATAAGAATTGAATAGATCCATTTTTCAGAAGAAAAAGTAGAGACTCACAAGAATAAATGCTTGAGGTAAAAAGAAAACAAATGGGTGACTGGTGAAGCTAATGCTCGGGTCCAGCTCGGTTACCTTCTGCTGCCCACACTGGCCTCTGAGGTGAGACAGATGGGAGTTAGAACAGTGGAGGAAAGTCAAATGAAGACGCACTGAAGAATGCAGAGAAAAAAAAAGGCTTTCCAAATAAAAGTACAACACATGAAAAGATAAGGAATCTTCCAAGTTATACTTTTGTAAAATAAGAACCCTGTACCGGCTGGAAATGCATTACAGACATGTGCTCAATCAGCTATCTTTAAACAGGAAGCCTCTTGGGTAAGTTTCCATTTATACTCATTGTACTGATCAGGAAATTGAGGTTTAGAAACAGTAAGTAACTTCAGGTAGGTCACACAAGCAGCATAGGAGCCAGGGTGAAAACCCAGGCAGTCCACCTCAAGATCCACCCTCTTCAACAGTGGACTCTCCTGCAGCTCCAGCGAGTGCGGAGTGCTAATTTTATACAAGTATAACTAACTCAGAAGCCTCCCTTTCTTTTGAGTGTGCTGTACTTCTCATCTGCAAAGCCAGGGATACACATGCTAATTCAGAAAAAAAACAATACCGAGTTTTCCATGAAAACACAGATCTGACCTGGGTGAATAACAGATTTCACTCTAGCCATTCACTAACCATCTTCTCACTCACTCATTCAACATTTAAATACCATTTACCGTGTGCCAGGAATGCATGTGAAGGAGTAAGACTAAAATGACTTTGTAAAGCAAAATGTCTGTTTTTTATAATATGACAGTTGATAAAAGCAATCACTCCTTAAAGTATAATTTTCTTTTTTTTAAAGAGATGCAAGGTAGAAAAAAGGACATGGATGTGAGGTTAAGCTCCTTCAGCTGGGACGAAATACACATTAACTGGCATCTTAACTGTGAATTACAAGGGGCAGGGACCACGTCCCACGCAGCCCTATGTTGGAAGGAGCTTTGCTCCGAGAAGACCTACTAATAAATGAATTGTATATAAATTTTCTTGTTTAGGGGATTAATGGGCTTTCACTACAAATGCAGAAGTTCCAGACACCTCCAAACCACTTCTCTGTCACTGAAAAGGCACTCCAAGTCTCTTACAAAATACATACATATTCCTAACAATTTTTTTCAGGACAAAAAAAATTTTAATTTCATCTTCATTTTAAAATTAACATGACTTTAAAAGTCTGACTAACAAAATCCCCATGGCTAAGAGTCATCAATTTTAAGACAATAATACATTGCCCCGCTTTATATACGAGGAGGCTTAGGACACACAACCCCAAATACGGCATGTTAGCATACTCAGTATTTCAGGCTGAGGGACTTGAGAAACAACAGCATGGGTGGGAAGGCCTTTCTGACCTTCCCCAGAGGCAGGCCATTAAACCCTCATGTGAGAGGCACCCTCCTGATGCCACGGTGCTGGGAAGAATCTGAGTGAACCAGCCTCGCTGTTGTGAACCAGCCTCGCTGTTTCCCCTGGTTCACTGCACTTTGCTCCTACCGTGTTCTGTGCTATCATGTTTTTCCAAGACTTCCCCCTTCTCATCAAAACTAGCATAAAATGCTCAGGTTTAATCACTTGTTGAGGGCTTCACTTCTGCATGACATCTCCCATGTCACATAAAACTTATAGTAAATACATCTGTTTATGCATTTCTCTTGTCAACCTGTCTTTTGTTACAGGGACCTTAGCTGAGAACTTAGAAAGGTTGAGGAAAAATATTTATTTCCTCTTCTATACAGAATAACAAAGCAGCATTTGTTATACAGAATAACAATAAAGCAGCAAGACAAGGCACTCTGAAAATACTAATACTGATGAGCACTCAAAATACTAAAGTCACAAGTTTACAGTTATCAAAGAGAACACAGAATATTGATTTGAGCAACAGTTAGTAAGGTCCAATAGTCATTGGCAAACCACTGACATACTGAGTTTCTTTTCCTTAATTTTAACTAATATCACTAAGTACCTTTGAGAAATATTCAAATTTAGAGGGAACTAAAGATAAGAATGTTGTACTTTCTGAATCACAATACCAATTACACTATGAATATGTGTTTGTAAACAATGCAAAATCATTCATCTCACTGGGGAACTCCTAAGACATTTTCTTATGAATTAAATAAGAAAGGTCATTAATTTGTATGACTCTGTTCTGTATGATTCAGTCAAGTAGAAAATGTTAATAACTTTTTAAAGATAAAAAGGAAATGATCAAATTTTAACAAATTTGAAACGAGTCAATATTATACAAAAAGATGGTGGCAACAGTGGAAATGGACTCAGAGACCCTGGATCTGGTTGATGAGTAATGATGATAAAAGTGGGCAGATGTGAAGGCTGGCAGAAAAGACTGAAATGACAGAACGAAAAGACTGGAGCCATGGAGACCTTGTTCACATGAAGTACAATGCGTGAGGACGTCAGGAATACTCATCCATTCCAAAATGTTCGTGAACCCTGTGTGCCATGTCTTCCTCCAGGACACACCGTTTAAAGCGAGACAGACAATGTCCCTATTCTCACAGCACTTAATATTCAAGGGGGAAGAAACACCAGTAGGCAAACAAGAAAACACTGGATAGTAATGGGTGTTATACTGAATAATGTAACGTAATTAAGTCAATTGGCGTTTAGTTTGAGTGGTCAGGAAAAGCCTCTCAGGAAATGAGGTTAGTCTAAATATATCACCTGATTGTACAAATGTCAAAATACTAAAGAATATTCCAAAGTCAGAGACTAGAAAGCTTTCCACATCATGTTTTATGATTTGAGACATGTTTTGAATTGCTACATGACTTTTCGGCATGAGTCAGAAGGGGAGGAGGAGAGTGGAGTCTGTTTTCTGGGCTCAGTCAATAGGCTTGGGTGAGCTCAGCGAGTGGGAGGATGAATCTCAGAGAGAATAGTGTGGGGGAGACTGAGGGGAAGGATGGCTGTCAAACCCATCATGTCTGATATTTCACAATGACTGGAGAGGAATCCTCCCTTTATCAATCCCAGTTTTCCCAAAGCATGAAATCTAGACTCACATAATGCTGGTGTTCTTTTAGTGTATTCTCTAATGAAGACATTATTGCCCTTTGGTGATATCCTGTGTATGCAGGATATATAGTATATTGTGCTATACTCACATACTGTTAGTGAAAACAAAACTATTATTTCATTTCATGAAGAAGGCATGATAGAACTTTACCCATGGTTTCAATAATTGTGTATCACTAAAAACAGATTTGCCTATTTAAGTCCCAAATATTTTCTTTATATCCTAGGAATTATCTAATATCTTAGTGGAATAATTTTGTTATCCATATACCATTAAAAATACTTTTGGTCTCCCTGGAAAAATTTCCAGGAATGCCACCTACATTGATCTACCAAGCAGAGGATATGAACCCAACCACAAGGCTGAGGTACAAGATGAAGTAACTTTCCCAAGTTCACAGAGATAATACATGGGATTAGACCCCAGGTGAGTATAACTGGAGTCCATACTCTCATTATAGACTATGATGCCTCCAGCATTAGCAACAAAGAATAGCTGACTCCAGAGACTTTCCAGAAAGTAAAATCTCAAATAATTTCTCAATAATTTCCAAGATGACAGCTATGACAGTTAATTTCCTGGAAAATACATGGCATATCTATTTCTCTTGTGGACCCTCAAAATCTAGCCTTGGGTTCCAGAAAGGTATTAGCATGAGGATAAGAGAGCAAGCATTATAGTCAAACTGTCTGGTTAGACTCCCAGACCAGCAGCAACATGACCTTGGGCAGGTACTTAACTGCTATGCCTCAGCTTCCTGATTCCAGAAAATGATGTCAATAACATTACCTACCTCACAACATAGTTGTATGGGTTTAACGAGTCAGTATAAGTAAAATACTAAGAATGGTGTTTAGAACATAAAATCTACAAAAGTGTTAGCTGTCATCATTATTATGCTAGACTAAGAAAGTCTACATACTTCAGCCCTTTCTTACTTCATCACCGGAACTCCTGAATTACAATATCCTTAGAGTACAGGGAAGTATTAGGTAGATGAAAGCCTCAGGGAAGGCGATAACCCATAAAGATACCTGTGTGTAAGGCATTGCTCATTACATTCACTATATGATTTCCTTTTCAATGAGAATCTTAAGAGAGATTTTTTTCTGGTTCTACTATAAAGAAATGAATTGTATTGATGTTCCTCAGTAATTTGTTTTGTTCTATTCATAAATGCTTTAAACCAAGTAACTAAACTAATGAAGCCTCATATTTTATGATGACTGCCAAGAACAATTAGAATGGCACATGTTCCCACTCAGTAAACATCTAGAACCTAACAGTATGCACTTTTCTATTATTGTTCACGGCTCATTTTATGGCCGCTTCCTTTCTTTTCACTTGTCAGCCACTTCTCATTTAAGTCAAACCTTGTCTTTTTAAATAAATAAATTGGAAACAATCTGTTTGGAGGAACAGGAAAGGGAAAGAAAGGAAGACAAAAGAGTGATTATCTCATTAGGACATACTACCAGGTCTGTGGGAGCAGGAGAATCTGCTTTTGAGCTAAAATGCTAGGAAGGGTAAAAGATGAAAATCACAAATTCAGAAGTGATCTGTCATTACCATGCCTTCCCCCATACATAAATCTGCCCAGTGATCAATATCATAAAAGAATTCTCCGGGACCTTAGTCCTCACTGTTTATTCGTCAGAAAACAAAATAAAACAAGTACAATAATTTCAAGTTCGCAGGCAGTGAAATGACAGATTCTTAACCCAATAATCTACAAATATTTGCTGCATGCCCACCACATTACAGAAGTTCTTCTAGGTACTTGGGTTAGACTGGTGAGCAGAACACACCAAATGCCTGCCCCATGGAGCTTCCTACCCTGTGAGTAGAGAGATGACAATGAACATGGCAAGTAAGTACATTTTAGAGTGCGCCAGGAGGAGATAAGTGCTGTGAAAAAAGTCAAGCAAGATAAGATCTTGTAAGTCAAGTAAATAAGATCTGGGTGAAGATGTCACGTAAAAATAATAATTTTTACCAGGAACTGAAAATAAATATTATATACAATTCTCAATTAGACTGGTTAGACTGGTATATGTCAGGTAAAACAAAGTTTTAAAAATATTCTCGCCCAGCCCTGGCTGTCATAGCTCAGCGGATTGAGCGCGGGCTGCGAACCAAAGCATCACAGTTTCAATTCCCAGTCAAGGCACATGCCTGGGTTGCAGGCCACGGTCCCCAGCAACCGCACATTGATGTTTTTTTCTCTCTCTCTTTCTCCCTCCCTTCTCTCTCTGAAAATAAATCTTAAAAACAAATATATTCTCATCCTAAATAAACTCACCATTTAAATGTATGCAAGTTTACTAATTCTGTTTTTTCCTTGGTAAAGTGAATATTTTTTCACAAATCAAAATAAGTCACACCCTCTCATTTGTGTGAACCCTTACTTTCCAGCCACTTCAACAAAAACTGAAATCTGAGAAACTGCTCAAAAACATTCCTCTCCCACCCTTGAACCCACACCCGTAATTGTGGAAACTCTAACTACACGGGGAAGACTAGCCCATCAGTTCCAGGGTTTGTCTCCTGGGCTCTCAAAAGCACAACAGTCCTCTCAGCCTCTATATTCCTACTTGTCTACTCTGCGCATCAATGCTCGCTGTGAATCCACTGAATGTATACCAAATGGGCACAGGTTCATGACAAAATCATTGACGATAGCAGTAAAGCCTGCGATGTTGCCAGATGCTACAAAGCCAATTCCCTGAAAGAGTCACTGCCCATGAGTACCCTTTCCTACAGTGACTAAAATTCTAAGTGCCAGTACTATCCCATTAACCAACACCACCATGCCCTCAGGATGCCATGGGGGTTTCAGTCCAACAATGGTCTTTTATCTTTCCTGCTCTTTGTAAAGAATCTCCCTCTTTCCAGAAGTTGGGCTTAAGTCCAGGTAGACTCAGGCAAGGAGAAAGCCTGGGTAGAACACACTGCTGTACTTGGAACCAACCTTTAACTCTAACACTGGCCTCTGGTGCTAAAACTAAGTGTGTAAGTTTTTACTCTCTCCACAAAGTCTATGATCTCCAGAAGGGCACACCCCCACAGGTTCTCCAGATATGCCCCAATCTTAGGAAACATGCTAGGACTTCTGATCTAAGGGAAATGAATGGGGACTTCCAGCTCTTTGGAAGGAAAGTATAGTCAGGGGTTATGTGGCATCCTGGTGAACACTGGAAAGTACTGGAGTTGGCCCGGCTATGCACTGTCCACAACTCATACAAAGAGCTGGCCCAGCAATGTGCTGTGATGAGGGGTGATGATGAAAAACAGCAACACATAAAAATAAAGTATGGGCTCTGGCTGGTGTGGCTCAGTGGTCTGAGTGCCGGCCTGCGAACCACAGGGTCACCAATTCAATTCCCAATCAGGGCACATGCCTGGATTGGTCAGGTCCCCAGTAGGGGGTGCTCAAAAGGCAACCACACACTGATGTTGCTCTCCCTCTCTTTTTCCCTCCCTTCCCCTCTCTAAAAATAAACAAAAAATCTTTTAAAAATTAAACTAAATTAAAACAAGTATGGGAAACTACATCAAATTTCTCAAGGAAATCCTTGTTCTTCAAATTGAAATAAAAATGTTTAGGGTAGTTCAAAATAAGAGACCTAAAAATTCAGTACCAAAATATTGGAACTATTCAATACAGGGCAGAAGTCATACCTGATATGTGAAAAAGCTTTCGAAGAAGTGTTATCTTCTTAGTACTAAAAATGTAAGAGCAAAGATAATCATTCTTCCAATGAAGAAAATTCTGTGTCCATTCTATTAAAAGAATGTTTTCCTTCCTGTGACTGTTTACTCTTCTGAGGAAGAATAGATTCAGAAGATCTCACCAAGGAAAACAGTATTTCTTACATTGTTTGAAAAGTATAAGAAATATAGCAAGAGTGTATCACAGGGCTTTCTACCACCTCACAGATTTGGAAAATGTTATGAAATCATAAACAAATTTTATATTCTAACCCAACCTCACATCTTATTATTCATGTAACTTGAGCAAATCACTTTGCCTTTCTCAGCCAACATTAACTGCTCCGTCACAGAGGGGTGAAAACCTCCTCCACAATACTTCCACTGAGGTTAAATGAAGTGAGTTTGAAAGTACTTTCTAAACCATGAGGTAGGATATAAGTGTACAGCTTCATCAAACTCATGTTACTACTGTGGCATTTCTCTCCTAATAACCCGAGATAGTCAAGAAACCAAAATAGCATCCTCCAGATCCTACTATACAATTTCATTTTATAAAAAAGTTTAAAAAGACAACTGGTTAAAATCAAGGAAGTTTCTTATCTCTACAGAGCATTTTTAGGCAGAATGTCTAAATAAAACACAAATGAAAACATTTTACTATTGCTTGGGCAGAGATTGATAATGCTCATTTTATTCCAACACCTTGATCTAAGCTTGCCTCTTAGGTAACATTTTCAATTATTTAAGTTCCAGTTAATATTGTTGGTGCTGGCATGATCAGTAATTACCATCTTAATAATCACAGGCGTCTGATTCCAGCTGCTCCCACCTTTGATAGAACCGTGAGCAACAGCCTGGAGGACAGGAACTGACAGGGAAAGGATACAGCCGGGGGTCAAATTAATGCCAGTGTTATACCAGCTCTCAGTGAGCTACAAAAGTCAGAGACATATGCTGAAAAGTGGGACCACCGACTGATAAAGAATGAATGTATTCAGAGTTGTATACAAAATGAAATACTTTCCAAACACGAGAATGGCTTTTGAATCTAGCTCTGAAGAACTGGCTAAATAAATCATACCTTCGACCACCTTCATTTTGAGCAATTATAAAAAGAATGTATCTGCATACTTGTTTCTCTAACAGATAAGCCTTTTCCCTCCCCCAGATGGCTGGGGTTACTGCGTGTCTGTGCATATGGCAAGGGAAAAACAGCAGGAAGCTCAAAGTACTTAACTGTAAATAGAAGCGAAGGCTTATGAAACATGTACTGTGTAAGACAGCGTAGGGGCTGGAAACCCAAAGCAGCCCAACCAGGGCATGCAAGGCCTCGGGAGACCTGTGCGATGGCCCAACTCTGCTAGCCACCCTACCCAAGCCAGTTCACTTCCCTGGATGCCTGCTTTCTCACGTGAAAAGTTGAGTGATCCAACTAAATCACTAGTTTTTGTAGAGTTCTCCCAGCCTATGCGAAACTATCCAGCTTCGGGGGTCAGCACAAACAGGTAAAAGAGATGTTTGCCTGTGTGCAGGTGAGAATCTCCTGGAAGAATAGTATAAAGTTTTTCTCCTCCTTTGAAACAGAAGTAAAAATCTTACTACAGCATGAATCCTGTGTGAACAATGCCAGGAGACCAAACCCTTTAACACCTGGTTCTGGAGGAATATAAAATCTACATGTACCATAAACCACATCTATTTAAAAAAAAAGATTAATGGGCCCAACATAGTCCCTACCCCAGGAAAAGGGAATGAGAATGTGTGGGAGCACACACATGTAGGTGTGTAGGTGTGTATGTGTAGCTAAAGTATGTGTGTGGAGAGAGAGGGGCATGGATAATCCATTTCATTTCTCTCTTTTCCCTTTTGACCTAGTGTCCCTCCTCTAAATCTCTGGCACTGGGTGCTTCATTTTTAACTACGGCATGCAAACAAGGGAGAGGTGAGACAGGGTGCCTACATATTACTCAGGATAGCTCCAAAGCCACTCTGCATTAGTGAGTGATTCTCTGCAGAATGGGGACACTGAAGGATTAGTGATGGAGGCGGGCAAAGAGGTGGTGGCATCAGAATCACCAGGGGAAGGGGTGTTTTTTAACTTCATACTTTCACCTCTTTCCCTCCCTCCTTGACATTCCGATGACACTGGGTGGATAGTCTGAGTGTGCACACACTCATACAGCTGCAGGAAGTCACTGCTATTGACTTGTTGAGGTGTAATAAAAGGTTGAAGATCTCAATACTAATGCCCTTTCCAGTGCTAACACTTCAGGACATAGCTTCTACCATTGATATGCTTTCTAATTAAGAAGAGACATGAAATGACCAAGAACAGAAGGCAACACTACATAACTGTGTAGCAAACTGAGTGGTGGAGTAGATAAAGACTTCTAAGATATGGAAAAAAATATTGTATGGTCTGACTAATCAGGACTTTTCATGGAGGAAATGAGTATTGAGATAAATGTTGGTACACAGATTTTGGACAAAGAGAAGTGAAGAAGCATGCCAGGGCATAAGGCACAAGCTGGAAGCACAGTGAGGAGGACAGCATCCATGCCAGAAGTAGCACCCAGTTGAGTTAACCAGGATAAGTGGGGCCAGCTGACTTCAGGCTGCAAACAGTACAGAGCCTGAACTCACAGCAGCAACTGTGCAGCCACCAACAGCTGTAAAGTAGGAAAATGCTGGAATATATTGATAACATGTGGCTCTGGAAGTTCCTCCATATCCTGATGCCCAGGACAGGTCACAGCAGAATATTCTAACCTGGCATCCATGAACAGACTGCAAATGCACCCAGGGCCCCTGTCATTACATGTCATTCTTATTCTGAATCTATATGCACACATGCATTTTGTACAGGAAAGATGAACACCATTTACTAAATTCTCAGTGTGTGACAACCACAACCATTTGTCCCACCCAACCCTCATTACTCACACACACATTCACACACACGTACCCCCCAGAGGAAAACTAACAGATCAGTAGAAAAAGAGTTGCAAATTTTTCTTGGAGTCTTCTCACTGTGCAGGTGAGGCAACCTGGTAAAGGGTAAAAGAGAAAAAGAGCAACTAAGTGGTACCATCCTATGTTTCCCTTGTCCAGAAGGGAGCCCTGCAGAAGCTCCAGAGGGGAAGACTGAGAAGGTACTTTCCAAGGGTTCACTTTCCTGGGATGTGCTTGTACAAGGGGCTTTCATGGATTACACAAAGTTGGCTACGGCATCCTGTCTTCACCTGAACTGTTTTATAATTATCAACTGATTATCAACCCTTTCTGCTTAATCAAATATGTTGCTCAGAGCTATAGTTTCATTTGATTAAAATGTATCTAAGTTATTCAGGAAGCTAATTTAGATATTATAGCAAATTAAGTATGGCTAATTATTTTTTATTGAATCTGTTGGGATGCCACTGGTTCAAAAACCATATAGGTGGCAAGTGTACAACTCAACATATCACCTGCAACTGTGTCAAATGTCCATCACCCTAAGCAAAGTCTCTTTCCATTCCCATGTATTCCCCCTTTGCCCACCTCCACCTACCCCTACCCTCCTTTCCCTCTGACTATCCCCACATATATATGTCTATTTGTGACATACACACACACACACACACACACACACCTGTCAATCTGTTCCATGTATCCATGCCTCTGTTCCCATTTTGTTCATCAGCTTATTTTGTTCATTAGATTCCATGTACATGAGATCATATAGTATTTGTCTTTCTTCTGACTGGCTTATTTCACTTAGCATAAATGTCCAGGCTATCTATGCTGTCACAAAAAGGTAAGATTTCCTTCATTTTTTTTTATAGCCAAGTAGTATTGATTGAGTAATTGTACCACAGGGATTTTATACGCTCATCTACTGATGGACACTTGGTTTGTTTCCAGATCTTGGTGATTGTAAACAACACGGCAATGAACACAGGGGTGCGTATATTCTTTCATATTAGTGTATCACACTTGTGTTCAGATATTCCCAGTTGAATCACTGGTCAAAAGGCAGTTCCATTTTTAATTTTTTTAGGAAACTCCATACTGTTTTCCACAGTGACTGCACCAGTCTGCGTTCCCACCAACAGTACACGAGGGTTCTCTTTGCTCCATATCCTCACCAACACTTGATGTTTGATTTATTGATGATGGCCATTCTGCCAGATGTGAGGTGAGATCTCATTGTGGTTTTAATTTGCATCTCTCTGATGATTAGTGGCACTGAGCATATTTTCACATGTCTATTAGCCATTTATATGTCCTCTTTGGAGAAGTGCCTATTCAGGTCCTTTGCCTATTTTTCACTTGGGTTGTTTGTCTTTCTGGTGTTGAGTTGTATAAGTTCTTTATATATTTTGGAAATTAACCCCTTATCAGATATTCATTGGTGAATGTTCTCTCATAGAGTGCCTTTTCATTTTATTGGTGGTTTCTTTTGCTGTGCAGAAGGTTTTTGTTTGATGTAGTCCCATTTGTTTATTTTTTTTCCTTTCTTTCCTTTGCCTAAGGAGATTTATCTGCAAAAATATTGCTATGAGAAATGTCTGAGATTTTACTGCCCATGTTCTCTTCTAGAATTGTTGCAGTTTTGTACTTACATTTAAGTTTTTCATCCACTTTGAGTTTATTCTTGTGTATGGTATAAGTAGGTGATCTAGTTTCATTTTTTCGCATGTATCTGACCAATTTTCTTAACACCATTTATTTAAGTGACTGTCTTTACCCCATTGTATGTTCTAGCTTCCTCTGCCAAATATTAACTAACCACAAAGGCCTGGATTTATTTCTGGGCTCTCTATTCCATTCTATTGATCTAAATGCCTGTTCTTGTGTGAGTACCAAGCTGTTTTGATTTGATGGCCTTGTAGTGTAGTTTGGTATCAGGCAGTGGATACCTCCAACTTTATTCTTCTGTCTCAAGATTGCTGAAGCCGTTAGGGGTCTTTTGTGGTCTTGTATAGATTTTTGGAATATTTGTGATAGATCTGTAAGATATGTCATTGGTATTTTAATAAGAATTGTGTTGAATCTATAGATTGCTTTAGGTAGTTACGTATATTTTAATGTTAATTATTTCTATCCATGAACACAGGTATATGCTTCCACTTATTTGTATCTTCTTCAATTTCTTTTCTTCAATATCTTATAAATTTTTGAAGTACAGGGCTTTCACTTCCTTGGTTAAATTTATTCCTAGGTACCTTATTTTTGTTGTTGTTGCAATAGCAAATGGAATTGTTTTCTTAATAACAAATTCCTGATAGTTCATTATTGGTAATATAAAACTGCTACCCATTTATGAATAGATCATGTCAAGAGTGTTGTTCTTGGGATGGAAGCTACCGCAGTTTTGAGGAAAAGAGTAAGGTGACCTAACTCTGGTTTTGAAAGGATCCCTCTGGCTGCTGTATCGAGAAGAGTGTATGGGAGGCCAAGGAGACCAGGTGGGGATCTGCTGCATCAATTTAAACAAGAGGTGACGCTGACTGGGACAAGGCTGGCAGCTGGGGGGGGGGGGGCGGCGGTGAGAAAGGATCTGATTCTGAGTATACTTTGAAGCTATACAATTTCCTGACTGCTTGGATGTGACTTGTGAGAGAATAGAAACCAGGATGACTCCAAGGTGTGTGTTCTGAGCAACGAAGGATAGGGAAGCTCTGAACAAGGCAGGCTTGGAGAAAGAAAAATTAAAAAGCATGTATTGAGGATTTGCCCCTCAGCTATATTATATATGCCAAAATCAGTCCACAAAATTTTGGTAACTTTCTTTTAATGATCAACTACACTACAGGCAGGTTTCCTTCTAATACATTCATTAGAAATGAATAGACAATGCAAAATGTAGAAAAAAATTTTTTTAAATATTTATTTTTAGAGGGGAAGGGAGGGAGAGAAGAAGAGGAACATCAATGTGTGGTTGCCTCTCATGTGCCCCCCACTGGGGACCTGGCCCACAACCCAGCCATGTGCCCTGACTGGAGTCAACCAGTGGCCCCTTCATTTGCAGGCCAGCACTCAATCCACTGAACCAACACCAGCCAGGACAAAATATAGAGAATTTTATTTAAAATCCTGATTCTTGACCTTCTTTTTAATCCTTGTGACTACTGAACAGCTTATACTCTTGTAACTTCTCAATGATCCTTCTATGACATTAGATCTAACCTGCCTGGAAAGGCCCTGCAGCTGGTCCAAGTTAACCAAAAAAAGTACAGTGATGCCAAATAGCAGCCACTCATCCCTAAGTGATGCTACTTAAAGGGACCTGGAAAAAGATCCAATCCAATCAATGGATGTTGGTACATATTAATGAAACCCGCCCCCTATAAAAATACCAATGTCAAAGTGAAATGTCCGAGCGTGCAGCATCACAAAGAAGTGCCAAAAGTCAAGGTCAATTTTCTTGGTAATTATTACTCCTTAGGAAAAGGTACTAAAAAACCATGAAAGTAGAAAGGTTAAATTCCTATCTGGAGATTTAAATAATAAGTACTCTCATTTCACAATGTAAAATACAGATTCTCTTTCTTATACTTCTATATCTGTGTATTTGGTTCTCTATTTGTTCTGTACATATGGTCACTGGACTTCTCTATGTGATCATTATCATTAATTCATGAGTTAGAAATACACATTAAACTCAGCAGCTGTACCCAAGGCCATTACTTCCTATAATTTGGCACAGATGGACAAAAAGATGATCTTGGCAGACTGGCCAAGTGCTAACCACCTAATTGAAGCTGCAGCCGCAAAACCAGCTGATCTAATTTTATAGGTTACTATTACCCCCTCCTTTCCCCTATCCCCTCCTATTCCTCTATCTCTATCCCTTTCTCTATCTCTGTCTCCATTTATCTCTTTCCTATCTCTGACATAAAAGGCAGAAGAGTACACCCTAACTTTAATTTAGCAAACTTCTGAATGCAGTATTTCACCTGATTTTCTAGAGAGGAAAAGGTAACTCAATTAAAACAATTCCAGTTCTGAAACAGTCATTCTTTAGGTCAAAAGACTTTTTCTTCAACTCAAAAATATTCCCAAGCATTAAATTTTTTTTAAAAAGGTCCTCCAGCAGCCAATCTTTCTTGCAAGAAATTAAGCTGGTTGTACCTGACACATTATCCAAGAAACCATCACAATAGTCACAGTATTGATTAAATTATCAGGGACAAATCAATATAAGTACGGTATCTGCCCTTCTCTCACATACACACCTCAAAATGACTTCTCTTAACGGTGTAACTAGGCAACATCCTCACCATCCTTAACTGATTGATTATTTTCAAACATGTCTAAAACTTATTTATAATTTCAGAAGCAGTCTAATGACAAGGCTTCTTTTTCTCCTTATCTATATATTGGTGCTTAACATTTGTATATGCCCTCCAAATGCCTAAGATTCAAATGTTTTGATGCTTTAAGATCATGATAGTTTAGAAAGTCATCAAATTCCCCTCAGACATAAAAGATGCATACACAGACCGAGTCACATTCTATTTCAGCCAATCTCTCAGGACAGAATATTAAATGTCAAAGTCTATTTAACACATGCAAAGCCCATTCTGAACCCTCCCCAAAATAAAGAGTGAATGACAATTCAAAACTGTATCTTCTCTACTCCCAGAATCTATACTAGGCCACAAAGATCTATAGTTTTCTGTGGCAGTTCACTACTGACCTATTAATCGATGACTCATAACATTTCATCCACAATAGAAATACCATTCTCCAGTTGGCTTGTGTAATACCACATAATCACCATCAATGCTCTAATCTAAAAACAAGATATAAAATAAAAAGCATCTGATTTTATTTTATATAGAAATGCACATTTTTAATTAGCCTACTTCGATATTAGACAACACAAAGAGGACATTTATAAAGATGCTCTCTACAGCAATCCACCTGACAGTTGTACAAAGATTTGGGTGGAAAATCCTAACTTCTGTTTCAGTAGTGAAGATGTTAATCACACATCACAACATCTCTCCAGACAGGGCACCTGGTTAGCAAAGAATTACCTGCAATGTTTAAATGTCCTCTGAGTGTCCAGAGAGCTGTGTGATCTCAGAACTGATGTGCCTTGCTATTTTTTGTTAAGCATGAGTGACAAGAAGGTTTAGGCCCAGATCCAAGTGGCACGGTTTGTCCTTGGGAGGTAGCATTAAGAAGCAGAGTGTGAGCAGGTTGCTGAGGTCCAGACCCATGGCGCCCAAATTAGGCCTCTCATCAGAATACCTCTGGGAAGGTTTTGTAGTGCACAGCAGCTCAGCACCAATGCAGATTCCAACACGATAATTACAGAGGCTACGGGGATATGTATTTTAAAAACAATTCCAAGGGCATTCTGAGGGTCAGCCTGGTTGCAAAACTCTGGAGTGGGCTTCTTTGTAGAAGAGTGATAATATATGATTTTTTTAAAGCAAGTTCCCAGAATATATGATCTTCTAAAGCAAGATTCCTGAATAGTCAATCAAAAGCAGTAACAGAGCACTTTCAATATAAACAGAGCATTTTAAAAATATGTCTTATTTTATTCTCATGAATCTTAATGTAATCCCAATTTACAGAGAGGAAGATTAAGCACAGAGTCCTGAAAGAAAGCCACCACCACCTCGCCCACTAGCAGAGCTGGAAAAGCAAGAAATCTGACCCCAACTGCTCTTGCTCTCCAATCCACCTCATTGTGCCCTTCCCCAGTCTCACTTTACCCCCCCAGAAATTCAACCAGCAATGTTTTTTTTTTTTTTTTCAATTCTGCTCTGTGACCCAAGAAAGCACAGGTGGGAGCCGCCTTCAGAAAAGGTCTTATCAACTCTGGCATGCTCTTAGGAAGCCTGGAAGTTGGCCAGGGAGGAAAAGTGGCTGGCTCCTGGGAGAGGATCCTCTTCCCTGGCTGAGATGCTGTGGGGTGCTGTGCTACCACATAGGAAGAGCCTGTCCTGCAACTCTCAATACATTTCCATCCCTGAGGTCAACCAGGAGACTCCAGCTAAGAACAAGAGAGGTGCCTGATACTTTAAAAGTTCTTGAATAGGTGAGATCCAGGTTTCCTAAATATCTTGATCAACAGTAGGAACAACTCTTGAAGTAGGCTCACTTAATATTGACATGCTGGAGGTCCCCTTACATCTTTGCCTCTGTGTGATCATCAAAGAAAGAGTTCACCAATAGCTGCTAACCGAAGCATTGCAAGTTTGCACATAAAGAATAATGGCAACAAAATTCAGAAGCAATCACAGAGCAAAATTTCCCAAAAACAGGAACCTATACAGGAATCCCAAGAATACTGTGACCAAAAATAAAAATATAGTAATTAAAGCACATATTTCGAGGGTCTTAGAATTTCATGCCCCATTATGTCCAGGGGTAAAGTATGTCCTCGTTTGCAATGGGTTGAGCTGAGGCTACCACACAGTTAAACCATGTAACCCAACTCCTCCCATCCCAAGTCCATTCTCATCCAACATTCGGCTACAAGGACAGAATATGCTGGGAAAGAATTACAGCTACATCTTCAAACCTGTTGACAATTACATACATCAAGTATATTAGCACTCCATTTTAATCTAATGTAATGACAATAAATTAATTGCAGCCTTCTGGTGATAAATATTGATAGAATAACATGAAACACAGAAATAAAAAAAACTGATAACTTTTCAAGAGATTACAAGGCCAGATAAGGGAAAGTTGTCATAAAACCCTACATATGACACTAAGATTCACAAATTAGGATTTGAGTAAAAAGCAAGTTAAATGTGTGTAGAAAGGTCTGAAGGCTGTGTATGAGTTTCTCAAATGACATTTGATCAATTAGGAAGCCCTATCTATAGGTGATTATTAAAGACCTTTAAGAACTTATAGCCTTGTGACTCAAAGCTATAAAAGATAAGCTGTGCCCAAATTAAATCATATTGTGTGTAATTAACGTTTTCACAGAAGAGGAAAACCAAAACTTTCATTTCATATCTCTTTGGGCTTTGAATTCTCAAAAAAGCAATCAGCCATATCAGCTCAAGGACATTAGTGTGGGAAAGACTAGTGAATCTTAGCAGCCAAAGGCTTATTGGAATTTATCTACACTACTGCCTATCACAAAAACAGTATTTTTTAAAATGTCTCCTTTCAAGAAATGTCAAAGAGAGACTCTATCTAAATAAATCTCTTCTATTCAGATATCTACCTCAATTATGAACATAAATTTCTAAAAAAATAACCAGAGCTCTCATACAGTGGTTGAAAATATGCTCATATTTAAAGCAGGTTTTTTCCCCTCCGTAATCTGATTTTATAACTTTGCTGGTCTGTAAATTGGATGCAAATACAAGATATAGCATTGACTTCATCTTGGTAACCATATTTCTCATCGGAGTATTCACAACTCACTATAATTAATACATATACACTATGTACTGAGCCCCTCCCTCCTTTTTACTACATTCTCTTCTGGATTCCTAGAAGGTAAAGGACATTCTGACTTTGACAGATGATCACAAATTTAGCATTACCAATTCTCTAAGCCTTTCTTACTGTAGGTATCAAAAATATTTCACTCATTAACTACTAAGACTACATCTGACTTATTAAACCAGAGCACATTTTAAGAAACACTGAAATAAACACACACATATATACACAAATACATACATACATATACATAAGTACATACATGCCACAGTACAGTTACCACATAAGAAGTATTTTCTGTAAGGATGTGCTTTATAATTTACATAATGAATCATATAAAAACAGAACTTAGCTTGGTATATGGGTTCCTAAAATGTCCTGCTCAGACTACCTTCCTACAAATGTTCTTTGTCATCACTGCTACCAAAGTCACCAATATGGTAGACAGCCAGCATTCCCACTGCTGCCTGGATCACCCAAGCCCCAGAGCTGGGAGAGTGACCTTCAGAAAAGTTAAAACACACTAACTCATCTGCACTCCTTGGTCATCAGAGACCCAAACAATATTTAAACAAACATCAAAATCACTATGCCACTTGGGAGGGCAATGAGTTGCTTTGGGGTGGCACACAGGACAGATAGTGGTATAGAAAAAATTAAAATAAAAACACTAGATTTAACTAAGAAAATGTTCCCTTCGGGAAGACTTTAATCTGATCCGACTTGAAAGTGAATTTAAGTTGTTTATCCTTTGAGCGTGGTGAGGTCTTCACCTTTCCATGGAATCTACATAATTCAGCATGTAGGGAAACCCCTAATTGTCTAGAAAGATGTAGGCAACTAGAGCTTGACCTCACAGAAATGCTAGGAGGTCTGTAACTGCCAGGTACTTGGTGCTGCCTTTATTAATCCACAGGGGACACAAGGGGCCTCTCTGTGCTTTATACAGATGGGGACCCTCAAGAGAGATTCTATAATGGAGCCCCAGTGGCTGCCTAGGCAAGAGTAAATTGACTCTTCCTCTTTTTCCTTGTGGACAGGTTGTGGCACAAGGTGCTGCAAAAAAAGAGGAAGTGCCTTGCTAGAAAGGTGACACCAATAACCCCAATATATGCACCCCTCTCCCCAGAAAAGCCCGCTCAAGCAGCCCACTGCTCACTCAAGCTCTGTGTTACAGCAAGAGGCTAGCTCCTCTCTAAGGCTGACACACCAAATGAAGACACTTTACATGGTGTACAAAATGTAAGTGAATTGTACCCTAATTTTGAGGAAGGCAAAGGTAGGAGGGGAGAGGCAAAGGGAAGGAATTAGTAGGTACTGAGATTTTATTATGGATCAGGTACTGTGCTAGATGTTTTCTATGCGTATTTTACTTAATCTCAGAATAGCCCTATAATCTAAGTAATAGAATTCTATTCTACAGGTGAGACAAAGGAGACCTAGAGGGGATATGTGACGAGACAGTGAGTAACAGACCAAAGATGTCAGATTTAGTACTCAAACCTGGGCCCCAGGCTCATGTTCTTTTGGCTGTGGCACACTACCTTGCACATGCAAGTGAAGAACTAAGACTCACAAATAACAAGGCTTCTAAGTAATAATTTAAAATGAGGTACCGGAACTTGAGTCATAAAAATTGCAAACTGCCTCTTCCGCTGTGATTGGTGTCTGATCCATTAGCATTGACTGTGTTCCCACTGAAACCATCAGCCAGGATCAAACCACTCATCCCATCGATACCCTGTGTGCCAAACCGGCTGCTCTGTGGGCGGTGGGGGGAGCCCTGCTTCCCGCTGGAACCGGCTCATCTGGCATGAAAAGCAGCATATATTATGCCTCAAATAAACATGGAGGAGAAAGTCAAGAGTCTATGAAAACTGCCAAAGATTTTCCTTCTTCATTTAAAAATCATCCTATCAGGTTGGCAATTTCAATCTTGCAAAACTGTTTTCGACAGACTGACAGCTTTCAGTGCTTTGCCATATGTGGAACGAATCCGAATCCAAGTCAAGTTTGCAAAACTGTTATTTTTTAAATCATAGTTCTTTTTAAAATCTCACCAAAATCTATAGTGCCATATGTCTAAATCAAGTTAAATTAAATGCAGCAATGCATTGCCATGTGCATATGTAACAATGCCAAAACAGAAGAAATAGGAAGAAAGCTGAGTGCTTCCCCTACCTCTTCAGGGTAAAGATCCCGGCCCGAAGGGCATGGGGGATGAAGGACCTGACCAGAAATGACAAAACCAGGGAAAAGGTGAACAAAGTGAATTCCAGCTATTACTTCCCAATAAGAGGGAAAGCAAGATGTTCTAGGATAAATTCTCAAGTTCTACTTTCCAAACTGGAAGAAATTCTGAAATAATACAAACCAGTGATATGAGGACAAGAAAGGGGAAAGTAAGGCACCGCCTGACACAGAGACATAACCGGGTAGGTCTGTCTCCTGTCACTGAAGAGAGATGGGCTCCTTACATCTCTGTTCCTAATGTTGTCCAGCACTTGCCCAATGTATCTGTGAAGAGCAAATCATCATATTGGCTTATGCAATAGTACCCTTTCAATCACAGAGGACTCGTTGCAAGACTCCTGGTAGACACCTGGAACCTCAGATAGTACCAAACCCAATGTGTACTATGTTTTTTCCTTATACATACATATCTATGATAAAGTTTTAATTTCTAATTTAGGAACAGTAAGAGATTAACAACAAAGAATAAAATAGAACAATTTCAACAATATACTGTAGTAAAAGTTATGTGAATGTCATCTCTCAAAATATCTTATTGTACTATGCTCACTCTTCCCTTAAAGGAAGCACTTAAAATTGCCACCACCACTACTCTTTTGTTTGGGGGTCATTATTAAGTAAAATAAGGGTTACTTGAACACAAGCACTAGGATACCCTGACAGTTGATCTGACAGCAGAGACAGCGACTAAGTGACTGATAGGCAGGTAGCATATACAGTCTGGATTCACAGAACAAAGGGATGATTCATGTCCCAGGAGGAATGGAGTAGGAAAGTGCAAGATTTCATTGCACTACTCAGAATGGCGCATAATATAAAACTTACGAAATGATTATTTCTGGAATTTTCCATTTAATATTTTTGAGCTGTGGTTGACCACAGGTAACTGAAACTGTGGAAACTGAAACCATGGAAAGTGGGGAACTACCGTATTGTACCCAGTGGGAATGAAAATCCCTCCAACTTTAAAGCAAACTCATGTCCTACCAAATGTCCTTGGTGCTAGACTCCAGCTGGCTCTGCCATGTTTGCTATTTTATTTCACCCTGTTCCCTGTGCCCACCATTCTAACAGGTGGCTCTCCAAACCAGTCACTGCCAATCTAGTACCTGAATACAAGCCTAGCTTCCACTTGCTTGTAACTTTTTTTCACATTTCCATTCAGGTAACAAGAATGTTGATTCAATCAGGACCAAGAGCAGAGTCCATTTATCAGTTACCAAAGGCTTCCCTGGGTTTAAGTACAGATTTTCAAACAGCTATCACATAGCTTACATTTCTCCTCACTCATCCCACAGATATGAGACCTCATCAACGGTGCATCTAACATTAAAATCTCTACGTGGAAGAACCTCCCTAACCTTAAAGTCTATGGCCCCACAAAAGGAAATATTTACATTGATACATTCTTCCTTTTTCATCTGATTTACAGAATCTCTTTCCCCATTTTTGAAAATGTAGATATTAGTCCATTCCACTGAATCCTTGTAAAATATCTATGTGGGCTTCCTTTCCACAGAATACTGTTATCAAAAAAAGGACATTAGCCCTGGCCAGGTGGCCTAGCTGGCTGGACCATCATCTGGTGCACCAAAAGGTTGTGGGTTCAATCCCCAGTCAGGGCATATAAGGGAGGCAACTGATTGATGTTTCTCTCTCTCTTTCTCCCCCCTCTTCTCTCTCTCAAATCAATAAACATATTCTCTGGTGCAGATTTAAAAAGAGGAAGTAACATGCTAGATGTTGGATGTTAAGAATACAGGCACACAATAATAGTTCATGAGTATTTACTGTATATCAGACTCTGTATAAAGAATATAATGCTGGGTTCATCTCCTATTTATTTTCAGTCTTTTAGATGAATCCATACTATACCCTCCAGATTTTCCTGTGTCTGCAGCTCCCTCCCCAGTGTCCTTCACCAACTGGTGCTCTTCTCCCCCCGCACACACACGTCCTCAGTTCCATCTTGCACTGCACCTCATCTTGGAGACCATGTTTTTCCCACAGTCTGATCATCCCTTTAGCTAGAGATGAGCTCATCAATAGCAGATACCTGGTGTATTATCCTCTCGATTGACATTTCCAACTGATTGTCTAGCAGTGCTTCTCACAGCTAAAAGGATCATTTATTAGCATTCAGACTCAGCCACCCAAGTCCAGCACTAATCCTCCTACCCAAGACTTACCAGATCTCCACAGAGTATTTTTTTAAATGTTTTCCTATATTGTGTGTTTCTAGAATACTGCATATGTATTATACCATTTAACACACAACTGCCTTGAAATCACAATTCTATACATATCTATAACCTCTATTAGGTAATTGGTAGAGAAGGATGTATATAAAGCAAAAGAGGCTGCTTAGGTTTAAAGTTTTTCTTCACTGATCCTGTTTAACTCCACATAGTCTTGGGTTCTTTATCTGTAAAATGGAAATAAGATGCCCACTCACAGGGATGTTGTGAAGACAATGTGGAAAGTAGGTTGTATGTAGAAGGGCTGGAAAAGTGGAAGCTGCGGGAGCAGCACGCGTGTTTGGTCAATCCTCCAGGGCAGAGATGTCACCTCCAGAGCACTCAGCCAGGACTTCCGCATGTTATTATCATTGACTAAGATCTCTACAATTCTTTTCTAGGGCCATGACAGTTGCATGACTTAAAAACTGAAATGCATGTATTTACTACTAAAGCATCTTTCACAGGACGCTATTAGAATCACAGAACTATTAGAAGTCACTGTCCAAATCTTGGCTTTTTTTCTTAATGATACGTTTTTGGATCCACAAAGGAAACAATGTAAAATAACACTCCTTTCTGACTACTAGGTATGCTTTAGAGAAATCTACTGACATCTCTACAGTTTTAGTAGAAATATGAAGAAATGGCAACTATTTAACAGGTATTTGTTTCATTCAAGATTATAAGGAGTAAACAAAATCTTCTCTGCCAGGGTCCTGGAATGAATGTCCCTTTGAGTTCCCATTTATGTTTTTGTTCTTTTGGAATGTTGCAGTATTCTGTGGTGGCTTTTACCTACCTAAACCCTTAACAAGAATTTTTCACTGAAAGGTTCAGGATGCTCTTTTTTTCTGATCAGCTTTTTATTCCATCTCTTCCTTCAACTGAATCTTTCTATACTTTTTAGTCTTATGCCCCGAACAAAAATTAAGCCAGAAACATAAGAGGTTTTAAACTATAAATGCTTCTGTTTCACCACATTCAAAACTGCCTGTTTTGAAGTACTTCATGCTCTTTTATTTTCTCTGAGGTGTAAGCTAGAGGACCTAGGAACCCTCAAAGAACAAACTTGGACCTGTTTAGTGAAGAAAAGAGGTGAATCTTTTTTTTACAGATTTTAATATCAAAATCTGAAAACCCTTAATCATTCTTAAAATGATGGATGCATTTGTTCACATCAATATTTTATCAGAGAAAATAGCTTAGAAATTAATGAAACCTCAGTAGTTATGGACTGCAAACTGGCAGGCCACATGTAGCCCAAATACACTTATAATGGGGTCCTTACAGTTTTTAAAATTAAGGACATGTCACACTAAAAAATCTGGAAACTTTGGGGTTTTTCCCTGAACAAGAATTTTTAGAACTGTGGCAACAATCAGTTATAGTAGGAGTTGCCCCCTTTACAGTGGTTTCCGCTTTCTAGAAACCACAATCCACATGTCCCTCTCTCCCACAGGTCTCCCACCAGGATGCTCCACTCCATCCTCTCACCTGTCAGACCCATGCACACACTGGAAATGCACATACAGATATTTTTAAAAGCAAAGAGCTGGATCTAAAAAGGGCTTCCCCCTCACTAGCTCTGTGGCCTTCAGCAAACTATGAGTTTCAGGTCCCTCAGCTTTTAAATAAACATAATTCCTTGACCTCACAAGGTTGTAACAGGATTAAAAAGGGAATGCACAAAAAGTACTTTGTAAACTGTAACATAAAATGTTTGCCATTATTCACTTCCCAGCCCCCTTGCAGTTGCATAAATCTCTGGTACCTACCGCAGTTGTAATTGGCTTCCTTGATACTCATATTATTACACTCTGTATGACACAGTTTAAAGTCTCAATAAAAAGAATCTCCTGTATTTCCTAATATTATTTAGTTAAAGGTAGAAAAGAACAAATATCAAAGGAAAACAAAATGAATTGTTGAATGCAACTGGATCTTTACTAGGTCATTTCTCTTTGTGATAAAGGTATAAAATTAGTGCAAAGTGTAATTACCAGATTGCTGACCCTTGCAATGCTGTGTTAAGAGTTCACCCACTAGGCACCTGAGGCTTCAAGGTAAAACTGACTGCCCAGTGATTAGGGGATCCTGTGAGATTAGAGCACTGGCCTCCTTCTTAGGCCTCACTCGGTGCTCCAGAAAAGGACCCAATCCATCAGAAAATAACCAACAAGATCTATAGAGGTTTCTCTGTGCATCCTTCCTCTCTATGTTTTAAGATGAGCTCCAAAAACTTAGAATCGGGAGTATTAAGCCATGGTACACATTTTATATCTTTATCTATCTACATATAGATATATGTCAAAAATCAGTAAAAGACTTGAAAGAAAAACAATCTCAGAAACGGAAAGAGCTGCAGAGAGCTGCACTCAAATAATAATGCAGTGGATATAGAAATGTTGGCAAAGATGTATGTTACGACTGCTATCTCCTTACATTAGAAATGTCACATACGTATTCCTATTCTGGTCAGTTTACAACAGAGGATCATCCTTGTGTGGGGAACCACGATTGATTCATCTTCTGCTTTCAATGTTAAGATAATCACACCTGAATGAACTGCAAAATACAGTGTGGAAATAGAAAGAAAGGATTTTAACTGGAATCATTTTTTTTCTTTATAAGGTCATTAAAATGGGAGTAATTTATGATTCAAGACACATCGGTTGAAAAATTCATCTGACCAATCTTTTTTAAAGCATACCATATCGTGCAGTTACCGCTTTTCTTGAAGTTGAATGAAACTGTCACCTGAATACAGATTAACGAATGCCCAATTACCACATGGTCCTCCGTGTATGTTTTTTTCCATAAAAAAAACTCAAAATAAGTAACAGCACCATTGAAGAAACCAGTTCTTTCAATAGATGTCCCAGGGCTGATGTTTAAGCAAGTCTCCTTGGCAACCACGAAGCACAGTATATCTTGGGCTGAGGGAAGGGGAGAAGGGGGGTAGCAACTTCAGGGTTAGGTAGAATAAGTAATAGGGAGTAGTACTTGCTCCAGCTAGGCGAAGCTAGAAGACACTGCGTGCCCCTGAAATTTCAATCAACTTGGTCTCATCCCGCTGGCGCACCTGCATCTTCTCACCGTCTCCCTGTGGTCTGCAGGCACCGACCCCCAACAGGTTACAAGGAGAGAAACTGACTTACCCGATGGGGTGAGTGTTCTGCTGGGTTATGTACCCGAGGCGGCAACGCAGGCACCGGGCTTTCCCAGATACACACAATGGCTCTGCTTCGCCCCACGATGAGGAGGTTAAGAGAAACCGCAGTGGCTTTGCTCTGCCTGTTTGGGGATGCAGTTGTGAAGAAGCGGGCTAGCGCGGGCGTGTGTGTGTGTGTGTGTGTGTGTGTGTGCTTGCGCGCTCCCGGACGCTCCCGCGGGGATGTTTCCTAGTAAAGAAACTGCAGCAGCCAGTTCTGCAGGTGGTGCGTCTTGCTCTCTCTAGCCCCAAGCGCAGCCGCGTCAGTTTAGAGACGCAACTCCGCGGACCTCGGGGCGGGCTCTGACCGCCAAGAGGCTCCGCCCCCTCCCGCCTCGGGCGAGATAGCACGCACGCCCCCGAGCCTGGGCCCGCAAGCCCGCGCGCACGTTCCCCTCCCCAACCCCGCCTCCGGGGAGGCGCGCACGCAGCGCAACACTCCCCCAACCCCCGCTGGCGGCAATCCTGGGCGCGCGCCCCGCTCTCCCCGGAAGTCCCTTTCCTCCGCCCACTCTGGGTCTGTTCTCAGGCTCCTCCCTAGGGGACGCTAGGTTCTGTGTACAGCTTCAGCTGAGGACCCTCTGGCGACGACGACCGAGACCTAGGAAACCAGTCTTCCTGCTCCCACACTCTTTTCCCAGACTAGGCAAGCAGCCTGCAGGAACAGATGTCGGGGCCCCAACTGGATGTGCCTGGGAGCCCTGGCCATGGTTCCCTCTCCCTTGACCCAATGAGTTGTAATGTTCAAGATGCTCCTATTCCTACTCGCCGCTTTGCAGGAGCTAAATAGTGGCCCTCCTTAGGACAGTAAACTTTATGGCACTGTTGAGAACGGCATCACGGTAACTTTAAGAAATGATAGGGGATCCACAGGGATGGATAGAAACCCTGAGTCTGAGGAATGAGGAAGGATGTGTGGTTACAGCTAATTCAGCATTAGAACTGCACGCACACACCAACTGCAGAGCATCCCCATTAACTTCCAGGGCATGGGTCACTCCTGGGCCACTTGTGGGTCTTTCATATCATTCTTGTGTAAAATGAGCTCAGAAACGCATTTTTTGCGTTTTCAGAAACGCATGCTTAAACAAAGTGGATCGTTTTATTTTTTTTTAATCTTTATTGTATTCTTTCCCATTACCCTTAGTGCCCGTATACCCCCTCCCCCCAGCAATCACCACACTGTTGTCCAAGTCCGTGAGTCCTTTTTCTTTTTTTCTCAATCCCTCCATTCCTAACCTACACCCCCCACACACATTAGCTGTCATTCTGCTCTCCATCTATGAGTCTGTCCCCATTTTCTTTGTTAGTTCAGTTTGTTCATTAAATTCCACATATGAGTGAAATCATATGGTATTTGTCTTCCTCTGACTTATTTCACTTAGCATAATGTTCTCCAGGTCCATCCACACTGTCACAAAGGGTAAAATTTTCTTCTTTTTTACCACCAATTAATGTTCCATTGTGTAAATGTCCCATAGTTGTTTTATCCACTTGTTTTCATAGGTGAAAATATACCATATTCCACTTTTGAGTTAAAAACTTGGTCTTACACGGAGTTAAGCCACCAGGTAGATGGAAGTCTAAATTAGAATAAACTGTATTTTGTAGAAGTTTAAGATTTAAAATACTGCAATAATAGAATTTTGCAGGATGTTAAGTCCCATGTCTTGGAGGTTGGGATTCTTACACACTTACCTTAGAAACAGCACCCTCATCTATTTTGAGATGTCTTTAACATTCTCATTAGTCTCAAATCAATAGTTCAACAATTTTTCCACTTTTAGACCTACAGGTTTCCTGAAGCTGTTTGTACTCCATCCTTACCCCTTGGGGCCTGTCTGGATGGCCACTAGGGTTTCGTTGACATGGTCTTGATACTTGGACTTGAGGATTCTGGGGACCTGCCTTCTCTGGCAGTCCTGATCACCAAGATAGGTTCCAGGGGAGAATGACACACAACTGACTACAAACATTAGGTGCGGTGTCATCTTTAGAATTTTTATTCTCATTGGATGTTATGTTGTACCAGAAGACCAAATGATAAAGCATATTTGAACCCAAAATACTGACAATGACTGGTGTCAATAAAACACTCCTTTAAGATTCATAAAGTACTTGTCACTAAGTTGACTGTCCTTAAAATTTGAAACCCATCCATATTGACTGAATTATTTATTCATTTAGAATAAATAAAAGCTATTTATTATTGAGTACAATTAAATAGAAAGAGCAAAAATATATCTGTATTTAAACACAATCCTAACCCCATCAACTCACCATCTGTGTGACTGTAGAATGGTCTCTTACTGCCCAAGCTGAGTCTGTTTGGTCATTATTATTTTCCTCCTATGTGTTGGCACAATATCTATCACATATTTGGGACTCAAGAAATATTGCTGAACAACACATAGACATTGAGGATTAAATAAGAAAGTATATGTTAAATGCCTAGTAAAATGTCTAGGTCAGAGAGGGCAATTTTTTTCCTAAATGACTTCATAAGATTGATTTATAGTTTTCTTAATTGAAAAAAACTTTGCTTCTCTAACGTATGTGACTCCGTAGTTTCTTAACTAGCCAACAAAACTCAACACTAGTGTGGTTTGTAGTATACTCCATTACTGGAGGAGCAAATAGATGATAGGCACGCTCTCTCGAGTACCATTATATATGGTTTTTTCTTATTAAGGAAATAGCTTAAAATAATGTTTCCTGAAAGCTCTACTTTGAAATACTAGCCATTCGTTTAACAAAAAATTTTCTGAGCCCTTAGAATGCATTTGGTAGTATTATTGGTATGGGGTTTTCAGTTATCAATATATAGATATTGTCAATAAACCAAATAGGCATTTGATTGTGTTATTGATGGATAATCTAAGGAAGAAAAAGTATGGGTCCTTTAGTTGAAAAACAGAAAACTCCACCCAATTTAAGCAAACAGGAACCTGATGGAAGAATAACAGGAACCCTGAGAATTGACGGGAAGCCTACCTAGACAACCAGGCTAGGAAGCTGGCAGGAGTTAGAGCAACTCCAGACAGCATAGCAGCAGTGACAAGATAACATATAGATGGAAATGCCATGACTGGATGTTTCTCATGCTGGAATGGGTGGACCCCAAGCTATTGCTGTTTGATACCCCTTCAGCTGGGGTAGGTTAGGACCTCTGATCAGATCCTCTCCAGATTTAAGAAAGAAAAGTGGATCCTGGATGACTGGAAAACAATATACTTTCACTGTCAGAAATCAGCTACTGGGGTCAAAGGAACTGGGGAAACACTGAGAACTGGCTCCCAGTCACATTGTTGTATTGAAGACACTGAGCTCTTGCAGTAGAGAAACTGCTTTTGCTTTCTTAAACAACTAACCTGGAGTTTGGCTGGACATGGAACACTTTTTTTTTTCAGCTTACCTACCCAAACAATTTGAGAAGCATTTTGAAACAAGCTAATATTTGTAGCATTTTTTCCCATCTGTCATCAGCTTGTCTATGGATGAAGATGTGAAAGCATAGCACAAATCCAGTGTTATCAAAGCTTTTACAAAATTTGCATTTTAACTGCTCTGTGACAGAGTTGAAGCTGTCTCAAAATAGATTGGATTTTAACCTAAAACTACATTATAAAACGGAGCTGTATCATAGATTCTTCTTCAGCTCCAGAATAAACACCTGTCATAACTGCCTTGTCCCACAGCAATTAAGAAGTTGTCATTCTTAATGCTGGTGTCATGGCTTTCTGTCACAAACCAGTAGTGACATTAAGGAGTCACTGAACAGCTTTCTAATTACTGTACTTCCAGAGAGATCATTAATTGTGCCAAAATCAAAATCACATTTGGCTGATAATCTCCAACTTTCAAGTGCAAAATATAAAATAACTCTAGCTAACACCTCGACTTATTCAATTACCTGAAGGTACACTTTGTAGCTAATTCACCCTATTTATCAAGAGTCACTGCCACTTAAAACTAGTTATGCCATGGGAAAATTTTTCATTCTTAACATTTTTGATATATCTATTTTCCATCACATTCTCTGGTACCAAACGCTGTTGTTTATGTTGTTCTCAGTCTAATTCAGTCTAATCAACTAGACATAATGGCTGCTTAGTAAATATTTTCCAAATACAAAGTAGTCCCTACCCTCAAGACAGAATATTTTAATTGCGCTACTAAATAGTTACAAGCAAAACACAGAAGGAATCCTTAGTTATTATGAGGTAAGATAAATTTTAAAACAAATTATATTTTTTCATGTATCAAATTAGCAAAGATGCGAAATGACAATAATACCTAGTGTTAGAGAGAATATGGATAAATAACTGACGAGATTCAAGTGGATACAAACATTGTAGATGACAACTTGTCAGTATTTACATTTGTTTTTTGCTTAAATGTGTGTGTCTTTTAGTACAGAAATTCTATGTCTAGGAATGTATCCTAGGTTTACCTCAAACAAAAGTGCAAAACAGTGATATCCAAAAGAAAGAGAGGGAGAGGGGGAGGATAAGGGGAGGAGGATAGGGAAGGGAAACAACTAGGGAACTGGATGCATCCTTTGGGGACCAATTGAATTATTAGGATACTAAGTGACCATTCAAAAAAAAGTTGATCTTTACACAGTGATGGCAAAGATACACCACTAAGTAGGAAATAAGCAAGTTGAAGACCAATATGTATAATATAATACAGTTTGTGTAAAAACAGAGGAAGAGAGGGAGGGAAAGAGGGAGCTGTGTGTGTAATAATGTGTTTTTCCATTTTCTTGACTCAGAAAGAAGGAAGTGAATCTCAAGATGACTTCATTCAATCCCACGCACACACAAATGCTGGGACCTTCTCTGTCACACCACTACCAAGAACCCTCAGACCCAGAGGGTTGGCAAATGCCCTAGGCCATCAACCAGGTCAGGATAGGTCCCTCTCAGGACACAGACAGGGTCCTCTCTTGCTGGATGTGACACCAAAGGAAAGGAAAACTAACGTACTCTCTAGCACAGGGGACAGTTGTGTTAGGCTCATTTGAATGAAGGCTGGGTGACAGGCAGTGCTCACAGTGGTGAAGGATGGTGTCTCCAGATGCCAGGTCCGCTCTTGCTCAAGGGTTCTTCTTGGCCAGTCCCCTTGTCAAGTCTTCATTCCTGTTCCTGTCAGCCCAAGTCAGGGAAGCCCACCCAGACTCTCCAGCTGGGAAGCTTCACTCCTCATCATGTTCTTCCCCTAAACTTCCTGCACACCCAAGACTCTGCTTCTCCTCTGAAGCCTAGCCTTTGAAACACCTAAACTAGAGAAGCGAATCCAGTTTGTTCCCAAGCTGTTGTCTCTAATGTCATCTCTCTTCTGAGGCAAATTTTATAAAATGCCTACTTGGTTGAATGGTGGTGAATAGGCCCAAGTACTAAAAAATACCAGAAACTAAAAGTGTATCCATTATTTCTAGAAATATCCTAGATAAAAAACATTTATTCTCTTTGGGGGAGGGGGTGATATGGATCTTTCAGCTTTCATTTTATACTTTAGTCCTGGTAATTTTTATGAGGAACATGAATACAATTTATAATATTAAAATGCACTATAAATAAAAAGTTTTACTTTTAGAATGGACCCATAAAATGAGTATTATAATACTTTTAACTGCATTACTGAAAAATAGTAGGCCTCATCGTCAGAAAAAATTAAACATTTTGGGAGTCCTGAAACTAATCGGACCACATCAGCAACTATATAACTGTACCTGCTTCGAAGTGTGGTGTGGGTGGGAGACGAAAAGTCAAACAAATGAAAACACCAGTAAATGGATCCCATACTTCCAACACTTAGTCAACATAGACCCAAGACTTCTACCTTCCTCTCTGCTCCCATTTTCTTTCCTGATCCTCTTAGACATAATAACAAACTAGTTACAATATTTTGGTCAGAGTCTCCTTTATGGGTCACATTTCTTCTGCAGGTGTTTTGAGCATCAAAAGCTGATTCTGGATCACTTCAGCAACAACGTATCTTATTGATAGGATACTGGTAGCTCAGGGAACCGAAGAACGGGGAGGGTAATCCTGCATAGCCAAGCTTTGAAAAGGAATGGGAACCCAAATAAACTCACTTCATCCAAGACTCAAATTCCCTGGAGAGTCTAACTAGCCCAGTCTCCGTTCTGAGCTTATTACTATGCTGGGGAAAGGTGGGGGTGGAGGGGGAACAAAGGGATCGCATGGAAGGAAATGAGGAAGGAGTATTTCCCCAAAGGAGCAGTGAAGCTCTCTTACCTCAGTAAGGGCAAGGGGTGCGGCACAGGCAAAAACAATAGCTGGTCATCACTTTCATCTTTTAAAGGGAAAATTAACTGAAGAATTTTATTGCTATTTCCTTTTATTATCTCCTCTCCTGCTTTATTGCTGCTTCAAAACACATTTCAAGTGGAACCAAAATTATTTTATAATAAATAATGAAAGCTCTTCTCAATGATAAAAATTATCTTCAAATTGATGAGTAACCCACTAAATATAAAGATATCTCAGGGGTCTTGTTTAGAAAAAATCTCTCTTTTATGTTTAGGCCATCTATCAGAATTCAAATTGAGCACCTAATGATACATCAAAATCTTAGTTTCTAATCTTAGAACTCTGTGTGGGATCAATTTTCACAGAGAGTTCATCACTATTTTACAACAGTATAATGCAGATTAATGTATCTGACGTTTCCAAAATTCTAATTCCACGGCAGTAATGTATAAATGTAACCATGCCATTAAGAAAAAAATTGTTAACTTCATTCATTAAAATCATTTTTTCATTCAAACTTAACTAATGTTTCCCAGGTCACACCAGCCTAAAGGTAAAATAGATCACAAATATCTGTCAAAAACAAACAAAAAAATTTCTCCAGCTTCACTCTCTTCAAGTTGTCTCAAAGGTGTTTTACCAACGAGCTTTGTTGACTCACCCACCCCATCCTTGGTAACACAAGAGATGGTCCTTTGGTGGCAGACACAGTAATTGCTGCTTCCGTTGGTGCCTTGGAATTAGCTCATTTCCTTTTCACTCACCTTTAAGAAAAATAGCTCCTTTTTCCCAGACCAATGGTCCTAAGACAAAGCAATCTTGCCTCCCAGGGGACACAATGTCCAGAGACACTGTTTTTCATGACTGGAGATGAGGATGCTACTGGCATCTAGAAGGTAGGTCCAGGGATGTGGCCAGAACATTCTGTAACACACGGGACTGCCTTCTGCACCACAAAGAATATCTGGCCCCAAATGTCAAAAGTGGCATATTTATGATGGTGTGTTTAGATCTCTTTTATAAGTAAACCTGGAATCATATATACATAATGCTTTTAAGATTACAGAATATTATTAATGCTCATTCCCACTGCTCACAGCTCTATCAGTATTACCCATCCCATTTTTTTCTTCCCAAATGAATACTCAGAAATTCACCTTGAAATTCAGCAAAAAATTAATTGCAGACTTTGGGTGTGAAACCCAGGTTTCCAGCTCCCAAGCTAAGTGCCCTTCCTTCTGAGTGGAGGAAAGAATCACAAAGAAGACAGATTAGGCCACTTCTTCCACTGAGCTTCCAGGGTGCCCCGGCATGCATACCTGTCATCCATTGTCATATTTTACTGAACTTTTTAAAAATAATGTCCTCTATGAGTTTGTGAGTTGTTTCTATAGCATAGCCATTGTTTCACTCAATTTTTTGTCTTACTTTTTTGTACCTTTTACCAGACCAAGCACAGGTATTAGAAAAATACTCAGTAAATTTGTTAGGTGATGGGTAGACAGATGAATGGATGGATATGAGTTAAGAAGCAGTGAAATGCAAAATAGCTCTAGGCACCATCATAATGGAATTACACACTTCAGTAGAGGAATACTGAGAAATACCTTCAGTAAAGTAGAGTGGGGCAAAATTGTGACTGTCAATCCAAGGTGTTTGTACTTCATTAGAAGGCACAGGTGACATTCATTTCTTCCCTTTCAGAAGGTTGACCTTCCTGGTGGTCTGGAGGAAGGGTTATTGTAATTGTCTAGGATTTAGGTGCTAGGAACATGGCACACAGTGGGGGCTGAAGAAATGGAAAGGAGAGAACAGTGTTGGGGCCATGACCAGCTCATTCCCCTTCCTCGTGAGAAGTGTACTGCAGGGTGTCCAGGCTGGGTACCTGCTAAATAAGCAGTGGTGCAGGTAATCAAACAAATTAATGTATTTAGGAAAGCCACATTGCAGATGCCAGCAGAGCCAAGCACAAGACAAAGGGCCACAGGTAGAACCACAGTTTCGGTTTCAGAGCCAAGGATTTGGAGTCCACATGATAAGGAGCCAAAGGTAAGGCAGTCCTCAGTAAATATGGGGGGACCTTAGTAATGCTTAATAATGCTACCCCTTTGTATTAAATCATTTCTCATTGCTGCATACCAAATGGCCACAAATAGAGAGGCTTAAAGCAAAACAAAGTTTTCATATTATAGTTCTGTAGGTTGGAAGTCCCACAGGGGTCTCGCTGGTGTAATCTAAAGATGTTAGCAGAGCTGAGTTCTCTTCCAGGAGCGCTAGGATGGAATCTGTTCCTTGCCGCTCTGCCAGCTTCTAGAGGAAGTCCACATTCCTTTGCTCATGGGCTCTTCCACTATCTTTAAATCTAGGAATACCAGTCCAAATCCTTTTCATGCTGCCATCTCTCTGGCTCAAACGCTCTGTCAAAATCACTACCTTCCCTCAGAATTTTTTTCCAGTCACAAACAGTTAATTCTTACGTCCTAGAGGTGAACAATTATTCATCAAAATAAAGCTCACCTAAGTCCCTGTACCCACTTATCCAGAATGTACTGTGTTGGAACCAGCTTGTACCACTTGCAAAAAATGGTTACATTCTCAAGAAGTTTGCAACACCAGGTTGACATCAGCCAAGGTAGAACTATTTACACCACGGAGTGAGTGAACACTAAAAATTAGAGTCAGCCCCTTCCCCACCATCCTGGGTATTATACATTTGCTATAACACCGGGTATGTGTAAACTAGTGAGCACTAGAAACAGTCAGGCTGGGACCCACATTACATTTCAAAGATGGTGACTAGCTACTGCAATTAGTCTGAGTCTCCCAGACAAATCCCAAAACTAAATAGATCACAATTTTGTCTAATTAGTCTCTGCTATCCAGTAGGATATGCAGGATTCAGTTTGTTAGTTGCTGGGGTATTGCCAAGGCTAATTGGAATTATGATTTACCTAAACAGAGCAGGCATGTCAGGAAAACCACATGTCATTGATAATACTTCCTAATCTTAGCAAGATAATAGATAGGCACAAATTTGTACTTGACCAGGGCTCAGGCACTTCAGAGCTGTCTGGGAAGTGAGGAATTAGCAGGGACAGATAGCAATAGCACACTGAAACCACATTGCATCCTTATTCTTTCAGTCAACACAAATTTTTGGAAAAAAAATGTTTGAGTTTCTGCTAAGAATACAGAATACCACAGTAAAAATGAAAGTATGGCTTCTGCTCCCACAGGGCTCACAAGGCACCTTGGTGGGAGGTGTGTTGTATGCATGTGTGTGTGTGTGCGGGAGGTGGTGGAGAAAAAAGAAAACACACATGAACAGGCAATTTTTAGTGAGCAGTGCAGGGTAACTGGTTCGAAGAGGGAGTTAGTTACCTCACTGAGATTTCCTGGATCAGGCAAGAAGTCCTGGATGAAGTGACATATAACTTGAGTCCAAAAATAATACTAATTATTACTAGTTAATTAGTACTAATTATTAGTACTAAATAATAGTAATAATACTAATAGCTAATGTTTATGGAGTACCTTCCATGGTTCAGTCTATGTCCTAAACACTTAAACATATTTTATTTCATCTAGTCCTTGTGACACCCATGAGGTAGGCATAATTATTATCCCCATTTCACAAATGCAGAAACTGCAGCACATCTAAGTTAAATAAACTTCACCCAAGTCTCACAGTGAGAGGTAGAGCTGGGAGGGGAGTGAGCCATTTTAAGGGACAGAAGAGAGAAGAGTATTCCTGTAAAGCAAACAGTGTATGAAAATCACAGTGGGCTCCAGAAGGGAAGACAATTTGACTAAAGTTCAAGTGGGGGGTGATGAAATATGAATGCTATGGAGAATTCCCTAGACTGGATTGTGGGAGACCTGGTAAGTGGGGTTTATTTGTTCTGTCATTAACCAGTGTCATGAGCAAGTTAGCTGATTGTTAAAGAGTCACTGCGGCATCTGTATGGAAGCAGAGGGAGGAGGGCCAGTAAGAAGGGTGTGATCCCCAAGGGAGATGAGAGGGACTGAACACAGCTGATGCAGGGGGCGCAGGAGGGGTAAGAGTTGAAGATGCCCAAGTTTCTGCCTTGGCCCCCTGGAAAGATGGTAGTGTCCACCACTGAGATGAGGGTGCAGGACGAAGAGCAGGTTTGTGAGGGAAAATGAGTTCAGGTTCAGAATGTTACATCTGAAAGACCTGTAGACAGCTAGGAGGGGCTGCCTAGGAAGCAGGTGGCTCTCTGGGTTTGGCACTACGGAGGTGGAAGTTAACAGATTTGAGAATCATCAAAACAAGGATGGAAATTGAAGTGAGCAAAGAGATGAGATTACCCAGGAAGAGAGCAGAGTGAAGAGAGCTAAGAGCTTAGGACCAAGCACTGAGGAAATCCATATTTAAGGAGCAGAAGAAGGAGTGGGCACCACAAAAAAGTGAAGGAAAGCACAGAAAACTATTTGGGAAGAGAGCATCTCGAAAAGGAGGGCATGGCCCACAGTGTCAAATGCTGCAGGGGCCAAGTAAGATGAGCAGAGAAAAATGTTGGTTGGGGTTAGCAGTTGTGGCTTTGTGGTATGCCTGGTGGTAGCTTCAGTGAAGTGGTAGAGACAGAAGCCCTTTGGGAGGTGTAGAGGGCTGGGGGGTGGGCTCGGATGCGGGTAAAAGGCGGAAAACTGTACTTGAACAACAATAAAAATTAAAAACAGAAGCCCTTTGGCTATGGGGCGAGGTATGAATGAGAGGCATGGAAGTGAAAATAGGATCACTTCCTAATTTCTTGAGTAAACCACTCAAGAAATTTGACATTGATTGTTGGGGGCCGCCCTGCCTGGTCTCAGGAAGCTGTGACCCCCTGTGACTTAGGCTGAGTGAGAGACCTCCGGACCAGGAGCCACTAAGGAGACAAAAACTTATTCCCCTGGCATGAATGCTACCTGGTCTGTGCCTGGCCTTTAATGCTTGATCAATTAGCCAATGATGGGTAACAATTCTCTAGGATAGAGATTAGACCTAAGACAGGCTTTGATTACATAAAGGCCTCTGGGATGAGACTCATGAGGCTATGGAAAGGAAGGGGTGATCGACATCAACCCCTGCCCCCTCTAAGCCTGAGTCTTTGTACTAGGATGTGAGAAATCCAAGTCTCCTGGCTGCCTCTGTCTCCTGCCCTTCTCAGGGCTAAGCAAATAGCCAAGGGGGCAGCTCAGACCGGAGACGGCGGACCCCTGGGGTAATCAGGCCTGGGACATAGAATATGCAAGATCCTGTGAGATCTGTTTGCTGGAGGATGTTATTTACTTGGAATTTAAAGGCACAGACAGGAAACCAAAACTAGCCCTTTCAGCCATGTAGTCTTTTCATATGATAAAACTCCAATCACTGCCCAGAATCATGGCAGGAGTTCTGTTAGCATCTTTGTAAGTTACCTGGCCCCTTTGATCCTTTCTGCCAGACTGTGAATCCACAAACGGAGTCTACTTTCTCAATAAAAACCCACTGGAGTAAAGGAACAGGACACTCCCCACTAGAGGGGGTGGCCATGTTCTCTTTATCCCCAAAACATCATGGAAGAATTCTGTGTATTATGCATGTTTAATGAACATCCACTGCCGAGATGAATACAGCAGGACAGCCAGGAAGGTATTCTTTCACAATTGATGGGAGAAGAGATACAGGGCAGGAAGCAGGGAGATGAAGTTGAGATTGTTTATATGTTTGATTTAAAATTGGAAGAGTCTTGACCACATTTAAATTCTGGTGGAAAAGAGACTGGAGTACGGGAGCTCATAGAATGGACAACTGATAGATAATCATTACAAATACAGAGAGTTAAGACAAATGAAAAAAAGGGAAAAGGTTGAAAGTGCTTGAGAAGTTTGAGGTCCCTGAGGAAGTGGGGAAAGTCAGGCTTCAGGAGTGGTGGGTGGGAATCTTCAAAACTTTTTTTTTTTTTTTCACAAAGGACACCAAGATTATCTATCAGCAAGTGGAAGACATCAGAAACCCCACTGTGTCTGGGGTGTGTAAGCTTGTGTAGGTATTGCTTCTGCTCAAAAGACAAGAACATCAGTCTGGCAGGTACATAGGTTTCATGAACCATGTCTATATCTTGAAGCTGTCCTCACAGCATGAGAGCCCTGCACCCTTGACTGGGAACACCCTCTTCTGGGAGGGACAGCTGATGGAACAAGAGCCAGCAACACCATGAAGCAGAGATTTTCAACTGGGGGGCTTAGGACTTAGTGCTGACATTTCAGAATGAATAGGAGGTTTTACAAACATCATAGAAATCCCCTTCTTCATCCTCTTTCTCCTGCAGAACACCGCCAGGAATAAAGAAAGATGAGGCTGCTGGGAATCCATTTCACACAACTCTTTCTCAAAGATGACTTTTTGTAGTCAGAGAAAAGGTAATGGAATCAGATTTTATATCACAACACTACAAAAAAACCCTCAGAATAAAAGGAAACCTGGTGCCGGTCATTGCTGCACTAATACCTTCGCTGATGTGGTATAACATTGGTGGAAGGTGTTGGATGCAGTTGATATCTCACAGGATGCTGGCACAACAGTGGTGTTGATTGTTGGTCATTTGTGAGTGCAGTATTGGTGACTCTGCCTGCCACTCTGCCAGCTACTGTGTAAGGGGTGGAAGCTGGCCATCGTCCTTCTATCAGGTGCAGGCACAGCTTCTCCCTCACCCATTTCTTCCTGCTTGCAAAAGACCCAGTAGAGAAGTCCACAGCAGAAGCTCCACTATCTCTGAACTGCCTTACAGAGAAGGAATGCTGGCCCAATAGCATTCCAACAACTCTCTAAGTTATAGGCTTTCCCAAGCTTCACAGCATGCCAAAGATACAGGAATGTTCAGAGATGTACATTAAGTGGGAACCTAAGTCAGCGATTCATGGAAGGTACCCCATTGAATTACAAATCCAGAGGAGAAGTGGTTATCAAAAGCCAACAGTGATGATCAAGTACTTGAAAGATGACTGATGAGAGCAGGAGGCAAAGCCTCCAATGATTAAGTGGCTGAATACTGGATAGTAGTGCTCTTCTTGGTAGAGAATGAGTCTCCTTGTTTCCCCTGATGAAGTATGAAAGAAGAAAAGGGGATGATGTCAACAGACTTGACATATCACTGGGTTGTTTTACAGCAGAAGTCCATACAAGAACGACAAGAGCCACAGCAAAACGACATGCCAGCTTTCCTAACATTTGATCCAGTGCCCAAGGAATAAGTTGGAGCACAGAACTCAGACTTAAGGCTAAACTGAGGCACCCCACTCTATGTCTCCTCTCCTGAATTTGCCTGTTTGACTCCCAAGCCTCAGTGTAAGATCTCACCACTAACTGAAGGAAAGCCCACTCTGAAGCACACCCAGCGGGGCCAGAATCATTGATGTTAGGGGGGACCCTGATAAACCCCATGTTCCCTCTCCCCATATCCCCCATGCAATGTGACTGGTAAGCATCAGGCTTAGGCCCAGAAGCTGCAGTGCCTGCAAGGAGCTTTGAGTTCCGTTGCTAATGCTGTCATGTGAATGAAAGCCTGCTGGAGGGGAATTAGCCAGCCACCTCTGACTGGGGAGCCAGATCTGACTAAGCAGAGCAGCTGCCCAGGTCTGCCTGCTGCAGGAGGAAGACCAGGACCCTTGGCAGGTCTGTTTTCAGGATGGCAGCTAGAACTACAAGGGAAAGAAGACAGTCCTGGCCTGGATCCTGTCTTTAAGGCCTAATAACTTCACCCAAAAGGATGTGGCCTAAAGAGTGTCTATCAGATTATATTAGTCATTCTTCCTGCTTTGAGTAAAAGCTAAAAATAGGGTGGAAAAAGAGGTTCATTTATTCTGCCACAGGTAAGGAGCAGAATCAGGCCCACTTTTGCTATAAGAAAGAATGAAAATGGGAGCTGATTTGAACAAATAAATCATTTAGTTAGACATAAACAAAAATTTCTTAACTATAATAATGTATGATGGGTTGAATTGTGTCCCCCAAATTCATATGTTGAATTCCTAGCTCACAGTACCTCAGAATGTGATCTTATTTGGAAATAGGGTTGCTGAAGATGTAATTAGTTAATATGAGTTCACACTGTAGTAGGGTGGGCTTCTGATCCAACATGACCACTATTCTCATCAAAAGGGGAAATCTGGACATGTGTATGCACACAGGGAGAAATGGGGTGCTTCTACCATCCAAGGAACACAAAAAATTGCTAGCAAACCAACAGAAAGGCCTAGAACAGATGCTCTCTTGCAGCCTCAGAAAGAAGCGATCCTGCCAACACCTTGACCTCAGACTTTGAGCCTCCAGAAGTGTAAGACAATGCATTTCCGTTGTTTAAGCCAGCTGTTGCACTTCATTGTGGCAGCCCTCCCAAACTAATCCAGAATGTCAATGCACTAATTGTACAATTAAAAAAATGTTTAAAAGAGTTGTGTTTTATTTTCTACTTATAGTTAACCATGTTCACTTTATAACACATATTCATATAGAATTAACCATATATAATGTATAAATAATAGTAATTTTAGTAAATAGTAGTATTTTAAATAAAATAAGCAATTATTTATCTAGGACAGCATCTGCTTGAGAATCAAAGCTTGAGTCCCTTCTAGTTCAGGTCTCTAATTTTATCAAAAAACGGTGTGCCAAGTCTAAGGGCTTCATGGTAATCCAGATTGAAATCATGTTCCCATTGAGGATTTACATAAAAGGTTTAAGGGATTACATGTGAAAATGCAGCAAAGATTGAGGAATAAATCAGTAACTTCCATTAAGATATAATTGACTTTTAAAATAAACAAAAATTGCAAACTTGCATTCCATTGTCTGCAACACACATTTATTGAGCATGAACTGTTTGCCAATCAGCCTACCAAGTACTGTGGATACATGGAGATGAGTGACCCCAATACTGGTCCGTGTAGTTGGGTCTTACCATGTAGTTGGGAAAGCCAGGGCAAAAGTCAAAACAATAAACCCCACAAGTCAGCATACTCACACCAAATGCTGTAGAAATTGTTGCTTTTCTAAAGTCCTGTTGACATTTTCTCATAAATAAGGGAGCCAGTCTTCACTCTACTATATAAATGCATCCTTATATATTCTCCTTTGAGTAACCTTTCTGACTTAGACATGGAAAGAGAAAAACTTGTTTATTTTTTGCACTGTATTCTATTGGAATGTTTTTCTTTCTTTCCCCCTAGATCCAGGCTTACTGAAAACAGGGAGGTCCTGGGTTTAGGTCTCTTCAGATGCCACTCCCTGGTTGCAAAGGAGGGAGGGAGATTCTATGGAAGGGATGTGTTGTGGGTGCAGGAACTTGGCATAGCTCTTCACTCTCCAAGTGAGTGGTTGTTGTCACTGGGTCTAGGAAAAGTGCCATCTCACAACAGAGTTGCAGGAACTGGTTACCTGGCTCCTGTCCATAACTGGCTGCTTGTGCTCGTCTCTGAACACTGTGCACGTACCTGTAGCTCTGCTCCTGCTGCTTCTCCTCTCCCACCTGTCACATGTATGGAAGAGTGCAAAGTCCCCTAAGTCTTTGAAAGATTTACCATATATTTTCTTAATTATACAATCGCAGCAGGACAACACTGTGACATTCTATTTCTAACTTTTAATATGTCCAAATCACAATCCCAGTCCTGAATACGGAAGGCCCAACACTTTCAATCTTCTGAATGTAATGTGCCGATGTCTTGACAATAACTTTATTTCCCTTTTCTGGTTAACTCTCAAACACTGGACTGAGAATGATTCTATGCAGTAAGAAAGAACACTGGATGGTGAATCAGTATACCAGATTCTAGTTCTGAAACAATCTCTAACCACCTGGAGGAGCTCAGTTAAGTCACCCATCTCTCCCGATTTGGTTTCTTCTCAGCGTGTTCATTATGGAGCTAGGAGATGGGAGTGCCTCAGCTCCAGAGTGACCCAGAAGAAGGTGAGCAGTGTAGCAATAGATTTTCTATTTTTAAAACCATGAGTTAAGCTTGTTTGCAAAGCATAGGACAGAATGAAAATCAAGATGAGAGTGTTTGATTTTTCTACAAAGCACTTATGACCAGCTATCAATTTTTATACATATTTGTATATTTTTTTTATTATCTTCACCTACCAGAATGTAAGCTCCCTGAGGGCAGGGATGTTTATCTTTTTTATCAGTACTGTATCTCCATTGGCTAGTATGATGCCTGGCACATAGTAAACCATCAATACATGTTTTAAATGGAATTAATGAATTTAAATACATAAGGGAGGGCTCTCCTTCCCTCTTTGAAGCCATGGATTCTGAAGGCACATGACAAGTCTCAATCCCAAGTAGGCAGAATTCATTGCACTGAGACATTTGAGGCTATATACCCATCCCCCTTGCCCAGGACAGTCCATTAGTCTATCCTACTGGCTGAAATGCCATTATTAGAAACTTATTCCTTGATTCAAAGTCTCTTGTCCACCAGGGATAGAGTTTTCATTATTAGCAGCTAAGGGTAAGTAATCAGATGCTTGCCTCTATAACTGCCCCCAGAAGCAAGTTTCTGGGAAGATTTTAGCACCTGGAGAGCAGGAGACACTTACAGGTGGCAGGCCTGGCCAAGGTGTTGATGGCAGACCACACAGGATGCTCAACACTTGAAGACTATACAGGCTGAGGCAAAGGAAGGAGTGGTCAGAGCAGCCTGAGGGGGAATGTGAAGCTATAGGAAATTAGCCTGGTTCTTGTAATTTTCTTTCATCCTACTAGCTCTATAAAGGCTACTCTTTAGCGGAAGAATTGATAAGGTCAATCTGTGAGCATCAAGAAACTTAACAAGTAATGAGTAAAAATACTTGGGAGTCGACACCAGGATATTAAAGCCACTGTCTAGTTTGAAGCTGTTCCTAGGAGCTGGGAGAGGTGGGAAGAAGTTTAAACATAAACTCTGGTTCACAAATCATAAACCCCAGGCTGTTGTGAATGCCCTGCTTATCAACGTGTGGGTACTCTCTTTCCTTATTTTTGTGTCTCTTTTGAAAACTCCATATCTCTCATCCTGCTTTTCACAAACAAGACTTGAGGCTGCCTAGAAAGCATTAGAATAGTAAAGTGGTAACCTTTTTTCTTAAAACCAAGAGTCAAAAGACATGGGATCCAGTGCGGCTAAACCTCTACTTCGCCATGTCATCCTGGGCAGGACAGTGAAGAGCTTTTTTATTAGTTTGCTATGGTTGTTGTACAACTTCCCAACAAACATGGTGGCTTAAAATGACACAGATCTGTTTTCTCACCGCTGAAGAGGTCAGAAGTCTAAAATCAGTTTAACTGGGCCAGAATTAAGGCATCTTCAGGGCCATGTTCCACCTGGAGTCTCGAGGAGAGAATGTTTCCTTGCCTTTTCCAGCATTCCTTGACTCATGGCATCTTCCTCCATCTTTAAAGCTGGCAAGGTACCATCTTGCTTCAGGGATCACATTGCCCTTTTCTGCGTCAGATCTTCCTCTCTCTCCCTTGTAAAGAAACTTTTGACTGCATTTAGGGTCCTCCTGGACAACCTCATCTCCAGAGCCTTAGAGTATTTACACTTCCCAATTCTCTTCTGCCGTATGAGGGACTTCCACAGACCTGGATGTCTTTGGTGCCATTATTCAGCCTATTATTCTCTAGATCTCAGTTGTCTTACCTGTGAAATTTAGGAATTTTGCTGCATGATCAATTATTCATGAATATACGAGTTTTTTTCTCTTCTATCAATTCTGTGTTAGAAGATAAAAAATCAGTCACTTGCATGCAAAGTAGAGCTATTAATTGTATATCTTGGGCACTAAGCAGAACCCTGATTTGGTGGGTAGAGGTAGGGGGCTGGCAAGGGAGAAGGGATGGGATGTTCTTATTCATATGAATCATATTTCTCTTGTCATCTGGCTCAACCAACCCATTAAAAAGAAAAATGGCCTTGTAGCAGGAAGTGATACAGAAATGAGCTGGGTGAGTTCACTTTTGGCACCTTGAGATTACAGAGTCACTCTTCTGATGAACAGCAAAGTCTCCAAGCTTGTAGAGGGAGGAAGCCAGTGAGAGGGAAGTCTGTGGGCAGTGAAGTGTGCAGAGAGGGTGAGACACCATTTTGACAGCTTCTTGTGCATGAAGTGTTTAACCACCGTATTATGACTTACTGCTTAAGTTCACTGAAAACAAATAATAACAAATTACCCAATGTGAACCTATCCAAAAATCTGTAACTTTTCTTATTTATAGCTCTTTTAAAAGGACTACTATTATTATGGTTATATATATTTTTAAAGATTTTATTTATTTTCAGAAAGAGGGGAAGTGAGGGAGAAAGAGAGGGAGAGAAACATCAATGTGTGGTTGCCTCTCGTGCATGCCCAACTGGGGACCTGGCCCACAACCCAGGCATGTGCCCTGACTAGGAATTGAACCAGAGACCCCATGGTTTGCAGGCCACTGCTCAATCCACTG